>OX457045.1:17772247-17887050 GCA_949752735.1 Lumbricus terrestris | reverse complement strand
TCATGAGGTTCCAACAAAGGTCTGCATCAATGCATCTGTCTGTGAATCGATCAAGTACAAAGCTGGCAGCTAACAACGGAATCCATTCATAACAACTCTAGGCTACGATGTTGTTGTAACGACGATCGACTCACAGGCAAGACGTCACTTTGGCAGAGGAGAAAGGAGAGAAGGTTGAGAAGGAGTGAGGCAAACGAGACATGGACGATGACATGGGGATTAATAAAAACGATGACAAGTAAATTAGATGGATGATTAGAAGCAAATTTCTAAATGGAGAGGACCCCGAGGGGTCATGGTCGGATTGACCCTTCCCTTGATCCGCCCATGGATCGAAGGATTGTATCGCTGTGCAGAGAGAGAGAGAGAGAGAGAGAGAGAGAGAGAGAGAGAGAGAGAGAGAGAGAGAGAGAGAGAGAGAGAGAGAGAGTGAGAGAGAGAGAAAGAGAGAGAGAGAGACAGAGACAGAGACAGAGACAGAGACAGAGAGAGAGAGAGAGAGAGAGAGAGAGAGAGGGAGAGAGAGAGAGAGAGAGAGAGAGAGAGAGAGACAGAGAGAGAGAGAGAGAGAGGAGAGAGAGAGAGAGAGAGAGAGAGAGAGACAGACAGACAGACAGAGAGAGACAGAGAGAGAGAGAGAGAGAGAGAGAGACAGAGAGACAGAGAGAGAGAGAGAGAGAGAGAGAGAGAGAGAGAGAGAGAGAGAGAGAGAGAGAGAGAGAGAGAGAGAGAGAGAGAGAGTGAGAGAGAGAG
The DNA here is from genome assembly GCA_949752735.1 of Lumbricus terrestris. Classification (NCBI taxonomy): domain Eukaryota; kingdom Metazoa; phylum Annelida; class Clitellata; order Crassiclitellata; family Lumbricidae; genus Lumbricus; species Lumbricus terrestris. The sequence continues at coordinate 17,886,297 of OX457045.1, read as the reverse complement.
AAAGAGAGAGGGAGACAGACAGAGAGAGAGAGACAGAGACAGAGACAGACAGAGACAGAGCTAGAGAGAGAGAGAGACAGAGAGAGAGAGAGAGAGAGAGAGAGAGAGAGAGAGAGAGAGAGAGAGAGAGAGAGAGAGAGAGAGAGAGAGAGAGAGACAGAGACAGAGACAGAGACAGAGAGAGAGAGAGACAGACAGAGAGACAGAGAGACAGAGAGACAGAGAGAGAGAGAGAGAGAGAGAGAGAGAGAGAGAGAGAGAGAGAGAGAGAGAGAGCGAGGATTTCATGGGTGAACAAATCAAAATAATGTTTCTAAGCTAAGTTCAGTCGTACTTGGCAGTTGTGTCGCTTGACAAAATTGGCGAATAAGTTTGACGCACGAAGTGTGGGCTGTGGGTAGGCATAGGCCTATACGAAACTCAACATATGTGAAAGTGTTTATGAAAGGATGTTTTGTCCATGCATGCACTTAGTTTTATAACGAAGGAAATCACACGATCACTATATCACCATCATGATAACGATCATGATCATTCTCATCAATAGCAACAGCAGAAACAGCATCATTATCATCATCATCATCATCATCATCATCATCATCATCAACATCGTCGTCGTCGTCATCATCACATCGGCATCAATCAGTATCACTACCAGCACCGCCACCATCATCATCATCATCATCATCACCATCATCATCATCATCACCACCACCACCACCACCACTACTACTACCATTACCACCGCCACCATCATACATCATTATCGTCATCAAAATATATCGTCACCTGGGAACTAACACCAGAGAAAGGTTGTACACAAGATGAACGTGACCAGCTTTGGCCTCCGTGATTTGATAATAATATTTTAAAACAAACACTTACGATGACGTAAAGTCGGTTGCCATGGTAACGTTGGTGGACGTACGTTTATTTTAGAAGTTTCTTCAAGATGTTCATTTCAAATAGTCGGTTTAAGATTTATTTTCGACGTATTTTTTGTAGAAATTACACACCCGATGTTGAAAAATAGGAAGATCAACAAGGTACATAATTATATATAACGACTTTACAAAGCATTAAGATCGATTCCTGTAGAAATCATCGAAAGAACGACGTGGCGGAACGCGTTAGAAAAAATGACGACATTGCCACATTGGTATGTTTGACCTTCTTGTACCACGATCTCGAACTGCCGCAGCCCAGCATCGTGCCTTTGCTCCTGTTGGCCACCTGCTGTGGAATGACCTTCCTATACTATGACTCGTATTGAGATAGTCTAAGTATTTGGCGGCACTACTGTTTCTGTCCTTTGTCTTAAGATTCTTTTTTCCAAGGGTTGTTTGCAATAGGCCTACTACAGCAAAGCAAAGACCAGAGCAGCACGAACTTGAAAGCAGGCAAGAAACCGTCATGCAAGTAAAGCTCACGAGAGAAGACATAGCCTACGAGGTATATAGGCCTACGTGAATTCACGTTCATCTCTTATGTAAATTTATGAACAACATGAATATCTTAAAGACGGCGTTCGAAATACGGAGTTGAAGACCAGCTATAGATTTTAACTTAGCTTTCACATCTTCATTTACCTCTACAAGTGGCGCAGTCAGGAATTTATGATATTTTTTGGGTTTTATGGATTGGCCGGATGCCCTTTCTAATACCAACCCAACAGTATTACAGTAAATAAAAAGGGAATAAATTACCATATTAAAAAGGGAATAAAGTACGAAAAACTATTGCTGCTACAGGCAATTGGGTTTTTTATTATTTAAGTGGATAGATAACCCTTTAAAAATATTCCTAGGCCAATGGGGGTCTTTTAACCCCCGAAACCATCGTGTCTATTCCACTGATCTATACGATAATTGACGATTGAACGGGAGGCTTGTTTTCAGCATATAATTTTTAAAAATCCAGAAAGCAACTTGACTTTTGACAACATTAAGGCAAAGTCAACTTCAGCAAAGCAAAACTGAGAAACGAAGGAACATGCAGGTAGGCCTATTTGAAATTCATATTTTTTTATTCTGTTGTGCTTCTTTGAGGCACTTTACACGTGTAGATTGAACATTTTCGTGTATCGAAAATACAACACTTTTCCTGACAGTTTAACATTGAGCAGGACTGAGGTTTACAACAGTACTGTTAAGCCTATGTAGGCTATATAAGCCTATTGGTTTCTTTGCTGATAATATATGAAAATTAGCAGATTTTCTATAACTTTGAGGCACTTTAGCTGTAAACAAATGCAGAATTGCAACATTACATAGACTATACATTTTGCCAATTGCTTTATGAAAACGGCGCTATAGAAGTCTTTGGATTAGATTTGATTTGATTACAGAATTTACAGCAATGCAAAGTCCAGGACAAAAGGCAACACAAAAGTCGCATGACAACGATTCCAGAATGCTATTCTTCAAGCCAAATACATTTCTTGTTAAATTTAGATTCTTTGAGCGCAAATTGAGCCTGAAAGCTAGTTTTGGGGTCGAAAGTTCCACAGCTGTCTAAACTTTTTTTTAAATGTTTAAATTTTAAAACGTAAAGAAAGTATGCTGTGAAGTAAAGACAAAATTAGAACAAAGCAAAGGCGAAAGCAGCACCAACTTGAAATCAGACAAGAAAACCGTCATCCAAGTGGTAAAACTTGCGAAAGAAAACATCGCAGGTAGACTTTTGACAAAAATTCACATTCGTCTCTTTTGTAAATTTATGAAAGACATGAATTTCTCAAAGACGGTGTTCGAAAAACAGAGCTATATATAGCAGACTTTAACTTAGCTTTCATATCGTAGAATATATAGTAATCCAATAGTATCATATGGTAGATTTTAATTTAGCTTTCATATCTTCATATCTATATAATAATTGAGGATTGAAGTGAAGGGTTGTTTTCAGCAGATCCAGAAATTCAACTTAACTCTTGACAACATTAATACACAGCTTCTTTGTGTCAGCTTGAAGGGGCGCTATAACAAATGCGCATACAAACAAAACAAACAGTCAACTTCAGCAAAGCACAACTCGGAAATGAGGAAACAAGGTAGGCCTATTTGAAATTCATATTATTCCAGGGCTGTTTAAACGGAATTTTTAGAACTGCACAACTCCTTTCTTTTCCCATCTTCCATTATAAATTACTTCCAATCGGAGGACAATGACCTTTTTTGCAAGTTTTAACTGTACAGAAGTGCTTCTAGAACTGCACATTTTGTGTACAACTGCACCTTTAAAAGTCTAGTATTATTCTGTTTTACTACTTTGTGTCACTTCCTACATGTATGGTAAACATTTTAGGGCAGGCCCTGTAAGAAATACGGACCATAAGTTCACAGTATATGGTAGTTTATGATGCCTCGATCATCCGTCTTCTGCAAGAGGTAACGTTTTCTACCTCAGCACCTGAAGCATGTCAGAGTCAAAAAGTTAATGGAGAAGTCGTGAGGAGAAGAAATGCCAGGAGAAGAAAACGCCAGATCTGCATTACTGCTTCAAGAGAACGGAATGTTGCAAAAGACAATAATAGAATTTTGGAACATTTTCTTCTCGCAAGAAAGACAGTACAGATGGTCGTTTGTAATCGTCGACCTTCAAAGAAAGAATGAACTCTTTAAAAATACATTATATAAGAATATGACTTTTGTGCCGAATAGAATATAACTAGTTTTGTCAATTTACTAACACTCTGTGTTAGATTCACAATATTGTAAACCATAAAATTCCATGTTAAGGGCCTACCCCTGCAAAACCGAGAAAGAAATACCAGGCCGACAATTAGAAGAAAACACCCATTTTTGCACAGGTGTGCACAAAGGTCATTTCTAATAGGCCTATGCACTTATAAATGATTATAGTGCTGAAATATGGCTATATCCAGAGCTCTGCAACATTTGCTTTCAAATTTTACGAAAAATTTAGGCAGCTGTAACTTTCACAGGTTTAAAACTATTCCAAATTTAAGCAAACTATGTATTGAGTTATTTTTATGCGTTATTGCAGTAAGGAAAACAACTGAGAAAGTAATATTCAAGGAAATAATAATTCAAGTAACCTAATTATTTATAAAAATTCAACGACTTTCAGATTTTGCAAAGTATATTCAAAGAAATTCAGATTATTGTTTTCATCTGTTGTTATGCTTATGACCTGAGGAAAATTTGCTGGCAAAACAATTATATGAAGCCTGATGTCTTAGACTGTTTATGAGAGACCCTGACATCATGACATGTGGATCTGGCACTACTAACATCATTCATCTAATCGTGTTGTGTTACTAACCTACTAACCTCTCACTCGTTGGCCAGGACCTTGTCGTGGTGAGTGGGCTTTCAACCAACACTGGACAGAATTCGTAGTTAAGACACGTTATCATTTTGCAATTTGACAGGTAATTTGTCATCATAGGCGGAGTTTATCATGGGCTAGATGGGGCTAAGCCCAGCCAGATTCAGCCATTTACCGTGAGAATGGTATACGAAACTTCGATCAAATGACTATAAAAGGTCATCAACTTTTTTCGACCGGGAAAATATTGTCGGCGCCGCTCGTTCTGGACCAAGTCTCCGCCCCAACAACAAAGCCCAAGTTCCTTTTTAGCCTCCCTTCCCCCCAGAACGGAAACCAAACTCCGCCCATGTTTGTCATATCATTTGACTGTTTGATATGATATTCTGGATCATGTAACTCAAGACTGTCAATGTCTTTATATAAACAGGATGGTATTCGCTCTACCTGTCATCAGAGGTTTGATCCCTTACGATAAAGTCAAACCACTTATGCCATGCACGATCAGGATAAAACATCTGGCCCTGGCGGTTGGTTTCAAACCACCACAGCTGACCTCCCTCTGTAATTCAGTAAGCCAACCATTATGTTAATCACGTTTTCACTCAGAGCGAACTATAGTTACTTACGCACCTGAGCAGTTGTATACCGCCTTTTCGGAAAATAGAAAACCACGAATGTGTTGTCAGGACAAGCTGCCAGGATTTCAGGTTTTTTTGGGGGGGGGCATTTCCAGCCGCCAAAATTTCTGATGACCTTTTGTAGCCATTTTTGGTCGAAATCTCAGGAAACTATTCCGTTTTCAGCCGCCAAAATTTCTGGTGACTTTTTTTTAGTCATTTGACCGAAATCTCCTGCATATGGTTTTCAGCTTTAAGGGGGGCTGACTCGGCTGAGCAAGGAAATTTTCAGTTTTACATGGGGAAAAATGAATGGCCTTTGGGGGGGGGGGGCTTATCCCCCTAGCGCCGCTACTGCTGCACGCATCTGCTGATGATAAGCTATACGGTACTTACGGTACTACAGATGTTCACATTTATTTGCTTGTTTTATCACACTCATACATGTATAACTATATTTTTTATTCGCACGAGTTGGTGCATTCAGTGTGGACCTACAGTATGTCGGCGTAGGCCTTTTTTTACAGATCTTCATTTTTGTTGCCTGTTAACAACAGTTATGCGCTGTTCTAGTACTGGTCACAGTCAGTAGCGTAGCCAGGAATTTATGATAGTTTTTTTCGGCCTGGCCGAACGCCCTTCCTGACACCAATCTAGGCTATTACAGCAAATAAAAAGGGAATAAAGTAATGTAGCGAACCAGGTTGCTACAAGCTACCTTACTTATTTACTTAAGTAAGGCCGCTATTTCTATTACGAATTCATGGGTGCTATGCTTAGCACTGATCGATGCGGTCATCGCTATATTTAGCTTCCCATGCATTTTTCAATGGAACTTTCCGCCACGTGCGATTTTTGATTGGTTAGACATCACGCGATGTTTTAGGCGCTAAAAAGCGCTCTCTTGCGGCAAATTAACGCGCAAACCTTCAGTCGGGCTGCAGAATTGAATCGTGTAACACCTATGCTGGTGGAAATCGTGAATCGTGGTAAAATTGATGGTATTTTTGATTCTGGCAAGTTTCTCGGGTAGAAGACGAGGTTCTTCCGATGTCTTGTGAATCGATGTGTAATTACGAAGATTTCCGGCAACAATTAAATTGATAATACGCTTCCTACGGAGAAATTCTGGCATCGGCCGACGACTCAATAACTTTCTACAGGACGGAAAACGGTGGATCGGCTGTCCTAAAATATCAATGGGAACAGGGAAGTATAGGCAACCTAATCTATAGAGCTCGAACCTGAACTAGGTGTAATTAGATAAAACTTGTATCGCTATTTTGGTGTAAATATTAGTTGTGGTGTATTCAGTCTGTGAACTGATCGGATAGGTGTGAAATAGTCAGTCTGTGAACTGATCTGATAAAACTTAAGCTAGTCAAGGGACATAGGCGTTTTAGGAAGGCCTTAATAGTGAACCTTTAATATTGATTCTATTTTATCGGCTGTGTAAATAATTGCTAATGAACGACAGACAGTCGCTTGATTAATTCTACAATAAATGAAACTTAAATAGAGAACTGTGAAGTGATTTCTGCTATCGAATTATAATGGACTCCGACAGGGAAACGGACAGTGTCTTAGGGACAGGACAAGAGGAAGATGAGTTATGTCCGAGAGAAACCCTTGAGTTGGGGACTACAGACAATACTGATGACTTAGACCCTGCTGTATTACAGAAACAAATGACTACAATAGAACAGTTTATGGAGCGCCAGAGTAGCATTTTAGTCGGTCTAGCCGAAGAGCTGAATCTAGTTTCCATGCAGCAAGCCCAATTAAGTTCCCGCCAGAAAGAATGTGAAACAATGGTGAAGTCGGTAGCTGAAGGTAAAGTGGGTGATGGAGCTTGGGGAAAAGTTGTGGAATCGAACCCAGATAAGCACCCATTTAGTGGGGCTGTTGTGAGCTTAACAGCCACCGCTGACATATGTCCAATATCGGCCCATCCTGAGGAATTTGGTAACCAGAGAAGCTCACACCCTAGTTTAGGATTCGAACCCGCTACCATTGACACCAAAACCTTTGACCTAGGACCCAGCTTTCCTCAACCGCGCTTAAGGGGGCGCGCAACAGTAGAGCCCATTAATTTGGGGGTGGAAACGGTAGGACAGGCGGCGCCCCCGCGCGTCACAATTGGTTCCAGCAAGTGGGATGAAGCTAAAAAAGGTCATGGGTCAGAGGGTAGAATAATAATGGATCCCAGATTTAGTAGAGCAGAATATTTATGGGAAGAAGTGGAAAATGGAAAAGAAAATTTTTCACAAGATGATCCAAGAAGAATGGATGTACAGATGAAATACTTTGGTGCTAGACCAAAAGATTTACAAGGTCAAGGTCAAGGTCAAAAGGTAAATGATTTACAAGGTCAAGGTCAAAGAGTAAATACGACTGACATGTTGCATGGTCAAGCAATGTATTATTATGATACAAATGTTTTGTATAGAGATTTTGACTTTGAAAATTGCATGCGTCGAAAACAAGATAAATTAGTTAGAATGGGAATCGAAAATAAATCTGAAAATGATGATTCAGAAATCACTGACTTGCGACCTCTACATAGACTCGAACTCGAATCAAAAGCGTTAGGTGTAGAGCAAAATGAGGGTAAAACTTGTACTAATCCCAGATTTTTAGTTTCAGATGGAAAAATGGGGGATTCTTCGTTGCTGAGCGACGACCACGTGGGAACATGGGATGCACATCCTCACCGGTCATCAGCGACTGCTACCCCATGGGCTGCCACCTTCCCCCCCTCGTCGGTTCCTGAAGCAGAAAAATTCCGGTCACCGAGCAACATGCTGTCACAAGTGACCGCTTCAGTCACCTCGGCTGCTTCTGATGTCCTGTTCTGCGAGTCGAAAACAGAACCCGGAAGAATCCTTCCAGTCTTCGCATCAGTTCCTCAGATGTTCGCGTACACATCTGCTCCGAGTCGACCGATCATGTCCATGGTGTCCCTGTCGTCGGAAACTCGAGTCACGCACAGCTACGAATACATACATTGGGCTAATGGTCAGCCCGTGTATACGCCTTACAGTCAGAAGATGGTTCCACCTGTTCCAGTCTTCCCTGTCTACGCGGAAGCAGTTTCTCTTCCGATCCAGATGCAACCGTGGCCCATGACGAACACAGTTCTGGAAAACTCTGCCAAGGTCATGCAACTGCATCCATCGTCAGAAAAGCTCAGCTCAGCCAGTGTGAACTGTCAAGATAACTGTCTGAAAACAGCTGAAGGAAAGACAGTCAGTCTTTTTTTCCCAGCAGTGCAAGTTGCTGCTGAAAGTCGAGCATCAACTGGTGGCACGGTAACGCCATCAACCAACACAGAACAAGAAAAAGCTGCCGAGAAAGTTCAGATTTCAGCTGCCGACTCAACAAGAGAGAAGGTGAGATCGCACATGAAACTAGGTCATTATAATGGGAAAACGTCGGTAGAGGTGTTCCTAAAAAAATTTGAGGTGTGTTCCAAGAACAATTGTTGGACAGAAGACGAAAAACTAGCACAACTGACCTGCGCACTGGTCGAACCTGTAGATCAACTTCTCTATGAATTTGACTCTGACACAATCACCACATGCGCCGACTTGATGGACAGGTTGAGGCTAAGACATGGGAGCACTGACCAAACAGTTTTGTACCAGACTCAACTAAGTGCTCGCAGACAGAAGGTAGGAGAAGATCTGGGCTCTTTAGTCCAAGACATAAGACGATTAATGATTCTGGCATTTCCAGGACCGAGGTCAACACACAGTGAAACTATAGCGATCAAAGCTTTCCTTGATGCCTTACGAGATAAAGAGCTAGCCTTAAAAGTGAGAGAGAGGGAACCGGTCACCCTAGACAATGCATACAAAACGGCCATGAGATTGGAAGGCTACCGCAGAGCTGATGAAGATGGCATGGACCGCCAAGAACGACGTCCAGGCCGAGTCAAAATTGTGAAGGAAAGTAATGAAACGGACGATTGTGATACGAAAGAATTTCGCGAAGACATCGCCCGTCAATTAAAGCAATTGAGTGACAGAATGGACTGCTTGCTAAATACTCCATCAACCGAAAGACACTATCCGCCATGGCAACCGCAACGCACCTCTTCAGCATGGAGAGGCACAAACTATAGGAATCAACGTTGGAGTCAAAAACCGAATGAAAACTACCGAAGGACAACGCCTGACAACCGACGCTGCTTCGAGTGCAACCAGGTTGGACATTTGGCCCGGGTTTGTCCTCGCAGAATAACCTCTTCGTCAACTGGAGAGCAAGATGAACCTGAAGAACCTGGGGTGAGTAACGCTAGACATGTAAAAGGAAACAGTGACGCTTATCTGTCTGTGACAATTAGAGGGAAGAAATTGCTAGCTTTGTTAGACTCTGGCAGTGAAATGACATTATGCCCTGCGTCGTTAGTGGACTCGAAAGAAATTATCGGTTCCAGTCAACTATTACAAGCTGCTAACGGGTCTGCAATTCGGGTACTGGGGGAGACTGTACTGAAACTGAAAATCGAAGATCAGGCCTTCGAAATTCCTTGCTTGGTAACTGAGCAGGTTACTGAACTGATTCTCGGACTCTCTTGGATGGTGAAAGAAAATGTCCTGTGGCATATGGGGAAAAGATGGGTCCTCGTGCGGAACTTCTGGTTCACCGTTCATGGTAAAACCCGTTCAGGACTATGTCGTAAAATAATCGTTTCTCGTGATGTTCAAGTGCCATCAAATAGTGAAATGGACATAACGACACATGCAGTATTACCAAACCTGAAGGCGGTAACCACCCAATGGGCTGTCAGACCTCAACTGTTGGACTCCGGGCTCATTCTAGCAGGGACCCTGCTCCCACACCGGACTTTTGATCTGCCACTCAGAGTCATGAATCCGACCAGTCGACCCATCTGGATAAAGAGAGGAATCCAATGCACCGCCGAACCGGTTATCGTAGCAGACGAAGAGCCGCTTGCAACGACCGATTCCGCTTGTGCAGTCATCACCGAGACATCGAGGAAGCAAACCGAAGAGGATGTTACCGAGATTCTGGCCCCGCTATGGGAAGAGATTGCAGCTGATGTGCCGGAGGGAGTACAGCAAAGATTACAGGCAATCATCTTAGAAAATCAGAAGGCCTTCTCTTTAAATGAATGGGACTTAGGTTTCACCGATGCGATTCAACACGAGATTGAGACGGGGACCGAAAGTCCTGTTAGACAATCGCTACGGCGGCAACCCATGTCCGTACTACCTACCATCGACGAACAAGTAAATCAAATGTTGCAACAAAGACTCATTGAACCCTCCGCTTCCGCTTGGGCCAGCAATGTGGTTATGGTCACGAAGAAAGACGGTACCCCGAGGTTTTGTGTGGACTACCGTGCGGTGAACACTAAAACCCGGAAGGACGCTTACCCCCTTCCCCTCATCGGCGAAAGTCTCGACGCTTTGGCCGGGGCAAGGTGGTTTAGCACTTTCGACCTCCGTGCAGGTTACCATCAGGTAGCGGTACATCCAAGAGACCGGCATAAGACGGCTTTCATCACTAGAAGAGGAAGTTTCCAGTTTCGGGTCTTACCATTCGGCCTCTGCAATTCGCCGGCCACCTTTTCACGAATGATGAACCTAGTAATGGCTGGACTGAATTTCGAGGTATGTCTCATCTACCTTGACGACATCATTGTTTTCGCCGAAGACCTGGAGACGCACCTGAACCGACTAAAACAGGTGCTGGAGCGTCTAGCCAAGGTGGGACTGAAATTGAAACCGTCCAAATGTCATCTGCTACAACGACAAGTACTATTCCTAGGACATGTGATCAGCGAGCAGGGAATCACGACCGATCCGGAAAAGACAGTTGCTGTGCGGAGCTGGCCGACTCCGAGAAACCTTAAGGAAGTCCGGGGCTTTATCGGATTGTGCTCGTACTACCGGAAGTTCGTCCCTGACTTCTCTAACATTGCTAAACCGCTGCATGCCCTGACAAGGAAGGGGTGTCGTTTTCTCTGGTCTGAAGAGTGTGAAATGGCCTTCACCCAGTTGAAGCAACTTCTTATCGAGGCACCAATACTGGCTCTACCATTGGACGACGGAATGTACGTCCTTGACACTGATGCATCAGGAGAGGCCATAGGAGCTGTTCTATCGCAAATCCAACGAGGACAAGAACGAGTCATTTGCTATGGAAGCCGCCTCTGTTCGAGAGCTGAGCAGAATTATGATGTAACGAAAAGAGAGCTTCTCGCAATCGTACATTTCTTAAAGGCCTACCGACAGTACTTGCTGGGGCACCGTTTTCTCCTTCGAACAGATCATTCGGCGCTTCAATGGTTGAGGAGAACCCCTCTCCCCATCGGACAGCAAGCGCGGTGGCTAGCCATTACAGAGGAATTTGAATTTGACATTCAGCACCGGGCAGGGACGGCACATCGAAACGCAGACGCTATGTCCCGCATTCCACCACAAATACAAGCTGTTCGGGAACTGCGAGACTTCTCGAATGGGCTAACTGGCTTACCAATGGATTGGAACAGGACTGTCATGCGTGACGAGCAAAGAACCGATGCTGATCTGGACTGGGTGATTCAGAAGAAGTTGGACTCAAGCGACCCGCCTTCTTACGAGGAAGTAAGGAGTCAGAGTGGAGCCGTAAAGAACCTAATCTCCCAATGGCCGCAGTTGGAGTTGAGAGATGAACTGTTGGTACGGAAATGGCTGGATGCAGAGGATGGCAACGTCGCTAACTACCAGTTGATTCCACCTCCTAACCGTCGGTTAGCGTTGATTCAGCTGTCCCACGAAGGAATAACTGGAGGACACATGGGAATCAAACGAACCTTATCCCAGTTACAGAAGAGAGCCTACTGGCCCGGGTGGCGAGAGGACGTTCGGATGGCACTGAGGCGATGCACGCCTTGCGCCCAATACTTCAGAGGCAAACCGCCCAAGCAAGGTCGACTACAGTCAATGGCCGTAGGAGCGCCCATGGAATGCCTCGGAGTAGACATCACCGGACCGCATCCCACCTCCAGCAAAGGACACCGTTATATCCTGACGGCTGTCGATCACTTCACGCGCTGGGCGGAGGCGCATCCGATCCGCAACCAAGAAGCAGCGACCGTGGCCCGTGTCCTCGTGAAAGAAGTCTTCTGCCGGTTCGGGTGCCCGCGGCAGATTCTGACGGACCAAGGGCCCTGCTTCGAGGCGGCTTTGTTTCAGGAACTGTGCCGTCTCCTCCAAATCGACAAGATCCGTACCACCCCCTATAAGCCGAGCACGAATGGCGCGGTCGAAAGATTTCATCGGACCCTGAACGCCCTCCTGGGAAAGGTGGTAGCCCAAAATCAGAAAGACTGGGATGTGCATCTGCCCTACGTCCTGGCCGCCTACCGAGCCAGCGAGAATGAAAGTACCGGATTCACTCCGAATCGGTTGTTTCTGTCAAGGGAATTGTGCATGCCTATTGATTTAGTGCTTGGGGATGTGCGGGACATGAATACCTTGTTAAATGTGGATGATTTTGTTGCTAATCAAATTGAAAATGTACAAACCGGTTTTAAAACTGCCAGGAAAGTTATGCAGCGCCAGGCTACCACTAGGAGTGCCCGCTACAACCTGAGGGTCAAACCGGCTACCTTTGCCATTGGGTCTTGGGTTTGGTATTTCTACCCGAGGCGACGACCCGGGGTAAAGGAAAAATGGAACAAACCCTATACTGGACCCTACCGAGTTATGGCACAACTGGGTCCTGTCCTGTATAAAATACAGAAGTCGGCCCGATCACAGGTTAAGTTAGTTTATGTCGATAAACTAAAACGATACGAAGGAGAAACCCCTAGAGACTGGGAGATGGACCTCATCCCTGACCTGGTTGAACCAGTTGACCTGGAGGTTTTGGCGAATGCCAATGATTCGGGCGAAGAAGAAGAGGTAGCCCCTTCGAGACCGCGTAGGACCATTGTACCGCCCCGTAGGTATAGAGAATAGCGTAATGTGATTTAATGTGATATGATAGGGTGGTCCTGTCGCGTAATGGCGATAAGTAGGTGAATAGAGAATAGAGTCTTCTCTGCTTTAGTTGTGTTTTGATGATATTATATGTGGCCTTGAGATGTAGGTTTACATTTTTCTTTTAATGTGCTTTGATATATTGTGCTTTCTTACTGTGTAAAAATGTGAAAGTTGATTACAGTAATGAAGTGTAATATGATGATATAGGTTATGTGAGAATGCATAGTTTTATTAGTGTGAAGTGTAGCTTAAGTATTTCAGATTATATGTGTGTCCTCTGATGATAAAAGTAACTATGTAGATGAGATGAATAATAAAGAAATGTGAATAAGAGAGAAGGTAACCAAGTAAAGATAGTTGTACTTGTCTCGTGTAGAATCCCTCCAGGTCGTGTAATGGCGACGAGAGTAAGCGATGGCAAAATAGAATCTTCTCTGTTTTAATTGCTTTATGATGGTATGTAACTATGTGATGTGGGAATACATTGTTTTATTTTCTTGTGCATAAATGCTGTGCTTTCTGATGTAAGCTAGTTGGCTGTAACTATGTGAAAATGTTTACAGTAAGTGTTTAGTAGCAGTTACAAGAAAGTAATGTAGAGTGATGTGATGCTACACGGGCATTTAGTAAGTATTAGCTCCAGCGTAATGCTTAAAGAGTAGTCCTTTAGTTTGAAATAAAAAGGGTAGTTTTAAACTCAGTTTAAATATTTGAATTGCTTCTTGTTGCCACGAAGAAGGGCAAATTTTGTGCTTGTATGTTATGTGCATAATAATGATTGCAAGTTAAAAGATTATGATTATAATATGCTATGGTAGAAGTAATTAGCATTCTGCGTGGTGGTTGAAAGATAACCTTGTGTGATTGGATGAATGAGTAACTTGGTGATAATGTGGGGCTAGATTGTGTAGTAAGGTTGAGTAGAGCACCCAATTGTAACCATCGCCCTGAGAGTTAGTGAGTAAGTTGGATTATAGACTTAGAGGCAGAATCACTGTAGCAGGCAGTGGAGATTGCATGCAATGGTGAAGCTGGGCCTGTGGATGAATTCGTACAGTCTTAGACTACTTCCTGCAAGGATTGTAATGTAATAGACTATTATAGGATATGGGAATAAATCCTTTATGCCTTGGGTATGCTTAACTGAGCAGTAATTCCTTCTTCGATCCAGGTAGCTAAGCCTTGATGTAATGTTGAAACGTGTGCATGTTGGTATGCATTATTAGTAGCCTAGGTTTATGATCTGACGTTGCTTCATCTCTATAACAGTGGCTTGTTGTAAAAGGAATGCGTGCCTGTAAAACACAGCTTAAGTTTTAAGTTGCTGTATATGTTTGGCTTGGGGAATGGGTGAACCTTGGTTTCGGATTGCAGTAGAAAAGATGGTTTGTGGATATCAAACATTGTCTAAGAGATAGAGTAAGGTAGTATGAATGAGAGTGACTGAGTGTGCTTGAAGATGCATTTCCCATTTTGTGGCTTTTGATGACAAGTTTAAATGGATTATGGCCTCAGACTCTTGTGTACCTGAGATTTAATATAGTATTATAACCATAAAATTGTATAAGGTACTGATTCTTCTATAGCGATTCTTGTTGATTGTGATTATTATATGTGAAATTCTAATAATGCTACTGCTGTATAAAAATGTAATAACGGATTAATATAAGATTTGGCGCCGGAACATGACTACATGTGTTAAGAGGACTTTCTCTCGCTAGGGTTCCGTGCAATTGCTGGAAGTAGTGTGTAGTTAAGTTTCATTGTGGATAATTGCTAAAAGTAGTTAAGCTAAGTGATTGTAATTATGTGTAGTTAATGGGGTTACGTTAAACGATTACTCTTCCTCTTACAGACCGAAACAACCAGTTGGCATGAAAGATAAGATTGACATCTTGGATTTGATATTCCCCTGGGTAGGAAGTCATGAGGAGGTGATAGTTATAACACTCTTTACTATTAAGAAGGCCGCATGGTTCTGGCCATTCCTCGTTTAACGCTACTGAGTTGGTTGTAAGCAGTAATGTTACCGTTTAGATGTACCAGGCTCTTATAATTTAGCCTCGTGGAATTTAACACATCTAACACTAGTCGTGAAATGAAGATATGATTTCAAGTGGTTATTTTATATGGACTATACAATTGTGTTACTGAGTTGTCTTGGAAATGCTATGTCCTGCATTGCTATGTTTTACCTTTCCGAGATAGTATTGCTATATGATGTATGTAATCTAATGGCAGGTATTAATGATAAAAACTGTGACAGTTTATGTGAATGAGGAGATTAGTAAGACTTTGTTGGTCAGTGTGAAGACCTCGATTAGTTAAGAGCTGTTGTTGGGCATATGTGAACCCTTATGACTGACTAATAATCAGTCATTGTACAAATTTCTATGCCAATTGATGCATCTTCTGAGACATTGTAAGCTGTAGCATGCTAGATGATATACAAGTACTATGTATCCGGTTCGAGCTCCGAAGTATTATTAAATTTACCAGGGTACTGGTAAATTTAAGAGTAAGTTGTGGGGGGTGTAGCGAACCAGGTTGCTACAAGCTACCTTACTTATTTACTTAAGTAAGGCCGCTATTTCTATTACGAATTCATGGGTGCTATGCTTAGCACTGATCGATGCGGTCATCGCTATATTTAGCTTCCCATGCATTTTTCAATGGAACTTTCCGCCACGTGCGATTTTTGATTGGTTAGACATCACGCGATGTTTTAGGCGCTAAAAAGCGCTCTCTTGCGGCAAATTAACGCGCAAACCTTCAGTCGGGCTGCAGAATTGAATCGTGTAACACCTATGCTGGTGGAAATCGTGAATCGTGGTAAAATTGATGGTATTTTTGATTCTGGCAAGTTTCTCGGGTAGAAGACGAGGTTCTTCCGATGTCTTGTGAATCGATGTGTAATTACGAAGATTTCCGGCAACAATTAAATTGATAATACGCTTCCTACGGAGAAATTCTGGCATCGGCCGACGACTCAATAACTTTCTACAGGACGGAAAACGGTGGATCGGCTGTCCTAAAATATCAATGGGAACAGGGAAGTATAGGCAACCTAATCTATAGAGCTCGAACCTGAACTAGGTGTAATTAGATAAAACTTGTATCGCTATTTTGGTGTAAATATTAGTTGTGGTGTATTCAGTCTGTGAACTGATCGGATAGGTGTGAAATAGTCAGTCTGTGAACTGATCTGATAAAACTTAAGCTAGTCAAGGGACATAGGCGTTTTAGGAAGGCCTTAATAGTGAACCTTTAATATTGATTCTATTTTATCGGCTGTGTAAATAATTGCTAATGAACGACAGACAGTCGCTTGATTAATTCTACAATAAATGAAACTTAAATAGAGAACTGTGAAGTGATTTCTGCTATCGAATTATAATGGACTCCGACAGGGAAACGGACAGTGTCTTAGGGACAGGACAAGAGGAAGATGAGTTATGTCCGAGAGAAACCCTTGAGTTGGGGACTACAGACAATACTGATGACTTAGACCCTGCTGTATTACAGAAACAAATGACTACAATAGAACAGTTTATGGAGCGCCAGAGTAGCATTTTAGTCGGTCTAGCCGAAGAGCTGAATCTAGTTTCCATGCAGCAAGCCCAATTAAGTTCCCGCCAGAAAGAATGTGAAACAATGGTGAAGTCGGTAGCTGAAGGTAAAGTGGGTGATGGAGCTTGGGGAAAAGTTGAGGAATTGAACCCAGATAAGCACCCATTTAGTGGGGCTGTTGTGAGCTTAACAGCCACCGCTGACATATGTCCAATATCGGCCCATCCTGAGGAATTTGGTAACCAGAGAAGCTCACACCCTAGGTTAGGATTCGAACCCGCTACCATTGACACCAAAACCTTTGACCTAGGACCCAGCTTTCCTCAACCGCGCTTAAGGGGGCGCGCAACAGTAGAGCCCATTAATTTGGGGGTGGAAACGGTAGGACAGGCGGCGCCCCCGCGCGTCACAGTAACAAAGGGAATAAAGTAAGAAAAACAATTGTTACTACAAACAATTGTTTTGTTTTTCTTATTTAAGTGGATAAATAACCTTTAAGAAAACTTTTTCAAAGCCAATGGGGGAGTTTAACCCCTAAACCCTATATACCCTTTGTCTACGCCACTGATCACAGCATGATAAGCATCTACTAATGCACTGGTTGTCTTTCAGTCCATCTCAAGGTTCAGCTATAACTGCTTCCAATCTCTAGGCCTAGTTACAAATAGCCAGAAATATCAATTTTCTCAACCTGTGATCTGCTAAAATCGACATCATAATTATTATTATTATTATTATTCGCTTCAACCATCCAATATTACTGACCCTGTTAGACCTCGCTTCCGCCTTCCTTACCAAGTTCTGTACCGTAGCCCTACTGTTAGTGCTCGTCACGCGCTCTCTTCTATCGGTCTGCTTTCTGTCCATTTGCTCGCAAATGCGTTAGGTAGAACCGTACGTGGAAGGCTCTTCGACCTGGAATGGCATCCACCTGACGCCATCCGCTCCATTTCTAGAACTCACTTCTCAGGCTTTCGTTTCTCATCTGAAGACAGCTTTTGTTGGCCGCGCTGGGGTTGGGAGCACCTATGAGTAGTCCTCTAAGAGCAGCGTTTAAAGTGGGTGGGAACGGTGTTCCCATTGCTATCAAATTTCTCAGCTTGCGTTCCCACTGCTCACCATGCATGGAACCCTGAAAACATGGGAGTTCCAAATAAAACTTCATCAGCGTTCCCACTGCTCATAGTTGGCGTTCCCATTGCTCACCCAAACCACTTAACCTCTGTTGAAGAGCAGAGCCGCATTAAGGTTAGTGCGGGCCCGGGTGCTGTAGTAACCTTGCGGGCCCTCTTCTTCACCAGGCATGTAATTATAACATGTATGGTAACATGCCCACCACGCCACCTACACGCGGTACCCCTGTTGGAAACAGAGTGCGTGGTGGGCGACCGAACCCTCGCCGGTATATGCGAGCCCCATAGACAAGGAGTTGGAAGGACGGACGATGAAGGACATCGACGCTCGGAGATGGTGTCTCGTTAAAAACACCGAGAGGAAGGCAACGGGAAACCACCTCTCTAAATTCCCAAGAAACACTGAAAATGACGACGAGAGGAGTGGCGTCATTGGAGGTTGGAACCTGCCGAAGGGCAGAGAACCTAAAGAAGAAGAAGGTAACATGTAAAGTTTAAGGAATGGCCTAATTTCCTGTGGTGTATTTGTTTTCTAAGGATAGGTTCTCGACACTATTAGGTCTACAGCGACGGAAGGAACGAATGACTTCCTAATTTGTTAAAATATATTATGACTATGTTCCATCCAGTTGATTTTCTTTATTGTTCTCCAAATCTACATTCGATAGCTTCCATTCTCTCTTTAGGCTACTGTCTATCAATTTTTCTCGAGGTCGATGCCTCTGGTCCATAATTTATAGCGTCACACTCCATAAAATTTTATCAATGTTTTAACACCTGTTTCTTCGGATTCCTGTCATCGTTTTCTGCTCAGTTTATCAAAATTCTTATATTTATTAAGTTCCTCTTTCTACTTTAGGACTAATAAAATATAACATCCTACTTCTTTCTTAAACTTCAATGATGTCCCGGTAAACCGCTCTAAGAGCGTCACGATCTTCTTGGAATGATCGGAGCAGAAAGAGCCATGATTAAGTAGGCTTACACAGTAAAGAAGAGACAATGGAAGTGGGTAAGGCACAGAGTGCCACAGACTGCACGAGGACTCACTATACTACTAAGAACGGTCGTCGAAGGAAAAATTAAGAGGAAGCGACCAGAGGAGGAGCATGACAGATGGTGCTGGATTGGATGGGAAAAAATGAAAATAGAAAGTTCGAAGAAGAAGAGGCCCAACGTTGAGATGAGTGGCGACGTCGGAAACCTGCCCAGAAGGCAGAAAGCCAGTGGCGTAACAATAGGGTAGACTGGGTAGACAAAGTCTAGGGGCCCCGAGTGTAGAGGCCCCAGAGGGGCCCCCGAGTTCCTAGTTACGCCACTGTTATAAGTGATAATACATTTCAATATTCACATTTTGTCTAGGGGCCCCCGAGTTCCTAGTTACGCCACTGCAGAAGGCTAGAGAAGAAAATGATAAACTAAGCTTATAGGTTTAATTAAGAAATTAAGAATTAACCAATAATATTTCTTTTAACTTTGTTTCTGTTATTTCAATATACCAGTCAAAATGATTGACATGCGTAGCCTACTTTATGACATCACTGTGGAAGGGTCATAGGCCTACTTCCGCATACAATAATAACAAGTTCTTGCAATTTAAATTTTAAACCAATTCATAAACTATTAGGTCGAGGTAATAAATTTCAGGTGTGGGAGAACTTTGGAAAATGTCTTCGACAACGACTTTGTATTTACTAATTTTGCAGCATTCTCACTAATAAATTTAATCATTTCCGAAAATGCGGGCCCTCAAACCTGCGGGCCCGGGTGCTGCAGCACCCTTAGCACCTACCTTAATGCGGGCCTGTTGAAGAGGCTTCATAAGAATTATCGCAATGAATGAATGAATGAATGAACGAACGAATGAATGAACGAATGAATGAACGAACGAACAAATGAACGAATGAACGAACGAATGAATGGATGGATGGATGAATGAATGAATGAATGAATGGATGGATGAATGAATGAATGAATGAACGAACGAACGAATGAATGAATGAACGAACGAATGAATGAACGAACGAATGAATGAATGAATGGATGGATGAATGAATGAACGAATGAATGGATGAATGAATGAATGAACAGTTACTATCGGTTTGCGGTTGACCATTACTTTGAACAACAGAAAATATTTACCTGCATGCTTTAGCGCAATTTGCTCGGTTTTTTGCGGCACCCCACCATTCCCCCGACAAGGCGGCCGCCTTTAATTAGAATTGACCTCCGAAATGGTTAATCCGGCCCCGAATGTGGGTCACGGATGCCGAGTGATTAGAATGTTCACCTTGTGACATGGGCTTATGCATTGTACATGTATGTAGGTGACAGTAGGTCTGTGCATTTATGTATGAGATTATTCTGCCGAAGTGCATAGGCCTACATAATTATATTAGGCCTATAATACAGTGTCAGCAGCTTCAGGACATCCTTCACACTTTGTTGATCCGCTCCATTGTTTTTGCATGCTCATCAGCTGATGGAGATAGATGCGACTAATAAGGTTGAGACTGTATGCTGAGAATAATGCCTGTCCCACTGACGAGAATAATATTATGTAGTGATGGGTGAATGCATTCGTGAGCAGCTACAGTGGAAGAACCCCAACGGTAATTTATGGGGACTAAAGTTCGAAGAAGACTTTATGCGTTTCTGAATAAACTGTTTGCATACATGTATGTATGTAGATAACCATCATACATGTACATGTATGTGCACTTGTTATAGCGCCCCTCAAGATTGCTACTCAGAAGCGCTCCCGAATACAGTGCGGACACTGAATCGGAGTTTCACGCCGAAACGCTGAGCAATTGCGAGTGAAAGACTTGCACAAGTTCTCAACGCGGCGGTTTGCGGTGGATTTGAACCTGCAACCCTCCAGCTGCAAGGCAACGAACATTCGAACATACCCACTACACCACCAGGCCACGCAAATTCATATCTCAGAACCCCTGGAAAAATTGAAGTTTTGAGATAACGGGTAGAAACAGTAAAGGCCTCCAGATAAGTTCTCAGAATGAGTCATAACAGATGATATAATATATCATCGGGTGATTTTTGAATTCCACAGCAAAGAGCCAACGGAAACAGGCAAAGGCACGATGCCGGGCCGTAGCGGTTCGAGACCGTCGTACAAGATGGTCATGAGGCTCTAAAGAGTGTGGGAAGAAAAGGCCCGCGAGTGGATAGATCGTCGAATGGCACGTAGACGCCGCAGACGATTAAACACTTGACCGATACGAGGTTAAGGTGCAAAGAAGAAGAAGAGAGCATTATCTACAGCTGCTACTGTAGGCTACTCTGCAGGTCACGGTCATTTGTCAACAAGCAAATCGAGGATTGACCGCTTGACAATTATTGTAAGATCCAATCATGATAAATTTTCAACTGATGACAGTTGAGCCAATCAATTGATGATATGGAAGATTTGAGCGAAAGACGATTTGATATTGAAGACAATTGAGATCATCAAAAGATATTCAGGCTTAACAGCTCAGGAAGGACGAACTAGTTGTTGAGAAGTGGAGCCATGGACAAAACATACATGGATTCACATTATCCATACATACATACATATACATGCATAAACCTATACATATATAGATGCATACTTGTATACATGTATCTATACATAAATATATATAAATAACATATAACCATATGCATGTATATATACGAGTATATAACGTGACGCATATGCCTTGGAAATGTACTGCAGCAGGACGTTACTAAGCGACTGCACCTGAAATATCCGTGATCAGGTCATTGGTAATTTTCCAGCGAGCGGTTGTACGGCAAACAATAAAACTGTTACCTGGTCACACTGCTAAACCCAGACGTCGACTTGAATTTGAAAACCATTGTGTCACGCCAACATTTTCCGGCCACAACACTTGTCAACACACAGTGCCTCCCCATTCCACGGTTACCTTTTGTTTATCAAGTCCATTATTCAGTCAGCGGTGACACATCCACATTGTCTGCTCTAAAAATGGTATTCAGCCAAGCGTATCAAAGCACGGAATAAACACAGACTCGTCATCGTCTAACCCCGTGTTGATGAATACCTGTTCAATGCTTATTGCTCATAGGTGATAGATACCTGCAACTATTTAAAGCCGGAACGTGGTTAGTCTCCGCATTTTTAGCAGGTGCGTCTCTCCAACTCAGAAGCACAGTTCAAGACATCCTGTAGAACAATTCCAGGTATGAACCATTAGGTCTACTTTTTATGGTAGGTGTCGTAAAGGAGGCTATCACCGGGTGATTTAGAATAAGAATTACCACAGGTTTTTTAATTTGCATAGAAAAGGGCCTGGTTACCAACATTACCTTTGAATAATGGGTATACGTAATGCGAGAGGGAAAAGAGAGAAGGCATTCTCAAGGTAGGGTATTGCTTTCTCTGAATGAACATAATATTACTTTATCAGTAAAGATCGCCAAAACGTTTCAGCAACCCATGTGCGTAGCAAAGTTTTAAATCATTAAATAATTTATTGTTATAATTTAAAAATGCAACTACTGCAAAAATATCTCTAAATCAAGTTAATTCAAAGGAAAAAAACCATAAAACACAAGTTAACATAAGTTAATAAGTTGTAGCCTATGGATGAAAATTTGAAATAGGCTATATATGTGCTTGTACCGTTTCCGGAAGTATTCAAATCAATTCTAAGCAAAATATAAAATAGTAAGAATAGTCGAATAGCTTAGAATAGAAAAGGATCATTAGCAAAACACCTGTAGCCAACTCCTGAAGAAATCACAGGAGTAGGTAAATATCTTTCAGGGCAAGAATTCGGTGGACGAATGGCAAGAGGCTTCCTTAATATGCGGTTTGACAATAAACCCGTTATTGCCATGAGATATTAATTATTAATCTGTCGAATGTCACCCGTGACGACTTCCTTCTGCTACCTGTGCAATCCAGGTAGACACAGACTGCACTCTAACCTATCGACTCTAACCTATCGAAGTTGATTTGGCTTAGCAGGAATCAAGCAGTGACGATATTTAATTTGACCCGCATGCAGGATTGCAGGTCAATAGTCACCTACTTTAATGATTACGGCCACTTCATTTTATGGCTTTCTGCAGTTTCTGCATGTATGCGCATATGTCCGTAGTCTATAGCTTACCCCGCAGTCAATCGAGTCGTGGGCTAAGTCGATCGAATCGATGATTTTTCGATTGACTGACTCGCACGACGATCGACTCGATCGACTCTGTCGACTTGGCCTAATTTTGTCTCTTGTTCACCTGTGAAATGACGCCACAATATACCCATATATATAGGCTACCTCGTTTCCTCCGTGAACTAATTTAATAGTAGGATTGTATCATAACGAAAGTGACGTCATAAAAGGCCTCTTTTTATATTCGCAAAATGAACATAATATAAGCCTACTGGTAGATCTGTATAATAATTAATTGAAGTGACGTCGCAATTGGACTTGTATATATTCTCAAAATGCACTTCTCTAATAGTACACTTTGTATCATAATCGAAGTGACGTCACAATAGGCCTAGTTTTTAATTCTCGAAGTGAACTTATAATGTAATAGTAAAATTGTACCATAATCAGAGTGACGTTACAATAGGCATAGGCCTAGTCTTGTATTCTCAAAATTAATGAAATTATATGATAGTAGATCTGTATCCTGATCGAGGTGACGTTAAAATAGGCCTAATTTCGTTTTCTCACTGAACTTATTCAATTGTGGAATTGTATCATAATAGAAGTGACGTCATAAAAGGCCCCGTTTTATATTCTCAAAATTAACATCTATATGTAGGCTATACAATCCTATAATAGTAAATCTGTATCATACTCATTCAGGAGCGAATCCAAGGGGGCGGGGCAACCCGGCCATGCCCCACCCCATTTAGAGATTTGCATAGGACGT
The DNA here is from genome assembly GCA_949752735.1 of Lumbricus terrestris. Taxonomy (NCBI): domain Eukaryota; kingdom Metazoa; phylum Annelida; class Clitellata; order Crassiclitellata; family Lumbricidae; genus Lumbricus; species Lumbricus terrestris. The sequence continues at coordinate 17,862,771 of OX457045.1, read as the reverse complement.
GACCCCTACCCCATCAGGTTTCAAGAAGCTGTAAATCAGCGCAACGGAACTGGAAGGTGAGAGAGAAAGTAGCACATGACTAAACTAAGTCATCAGATTTTAAGTAACCGTAGTTGCCACGGGTTTTTAGAAGTTTTGGGGGGAAAGATTAAAAAAGAAATTTTTCTGCGGAAGACCACCAACAAATTTTGTCGGCCCAAGACAAACAATTTTGGCCCTCCCCTTCCAAAATTTCTGTATCTGTCGGTACTCGTTCCACTCAAATCCAAACCGTACATGTACGTCTATAGTAGGGTGACCATACGTCCCGGTTTTCCGGGACATGTCCCGGTTTTTCGTGGTGCGTCCCGGTGTCCCGAAGACTTATGGAAAAAGGCCAAATTGTCCCGGTTTTTGGCAGGAAGGAAATTTGAATATTGAAAACGTCAATTTTATGTAAACCACAGAATAAAGTGTAGTTTATAACCTTTAAAAAAGTCTTAACAAAAGAGAAGTTGTCAATTTATATGGAGAATTATTACATCTTTAGTAGGCTAGTGAGTTCAGTTGATAAATTCAAAGAACTATCAAGGAGTAACGAGAAAGATTTCATAATAGGCCTAAAAGCCTAAGATTTAAATAGTGGCTCAAGAACTATATCGACCGGCAGGTCGCGCTAGGGTCCTAATATATATGAGGTCGTTGGTCCTAATGGTCGTTCGACCGCTCATGCTAGCAGGACTTTTTTAGCGTGCAGTTGTACACAAAATGTGCAGTTCTAAATGGATCTGTGCAGTTGTAAAAGCAACTATGTGCAGTAAAAACTAGTGAAAAAGGTCATTGTTCTGCGAGTGTGAGTAATTTAACATGGAGGGTGGGAAGGCAAAGAAAGGTTTTGTGCAGTTCTAAAAATTCCTTAGAAACAGCCCTGCATGCTAGCACAGAAATAGACCAATTTCCTTCGACAACTTAAATTGCTGTCAGTGTAATGTGTAAATTCAACTAAAAATTTGGATGATCAGGGACACATTCCCCACCCAAACCCCGTTTCACTGCTCGGCGCTGAACGCCTCGATCGGCGATCGTCCACAGGACGCTCCTGTGTGCTCCAGAAACAATAAATCTTCGTCTGGACTAGATTATAGACCTACCCACTGGGCACCAATTGAGAGATGGTTCTCTATTACAAATGAGCAGGGGCAGATCCAGGGGGGGGAAATCCGGCCATGGCCCCCATTTGACCAGCTCTTCTGGCTCGGAAAGTTGACGTGCCCCCCCCTTGAGTGGTTTCGCAGGCACCACGAGGTCCGTTCAGGGGTTTAAGAACACTGTACGACTAAAAAAAACAAAGGTCATCAGTTATTTTTGCCGGTAAATCTTTTTCTTGGGAATTAGACAAATGACTCAAAAAAGGTCATCAGATTTTTGTTCGGTGACCAAGACGAAATTTTTTCCCTGTCCAAGACCGAAAATTTTGCCCCCCTTCTTCGAAAATTTCTGTATCCGCCCCTGTAAAAGAGTAAGCTTACTGCACTAAGTGCACTGATGACAGGAGCACTGGAGCAGGTTGTACATTTCTACACTGAAATCTATGTTCATCATTAAATTTAGTTGAGCATATAAAACTAGGCCTTCGATCGTAAGCCTGTGGCCCTGTAGTTAAGGAATTAGGCCTCCAATTGATATTTTTCCAAAAGGGTCCCGGTTTTTGATGGCCAGAAAATGGTCACCCTAGTCTATAGCCAACTTTCACAGTTCCACTAACACGAAATCGCCAGAAACCAAAAGGTTTATTAGCACTTGTGTGCAAAAACTGAATTATGTCACTATTTCATGTAGGTCACTTTGAGACTTCAAGAAATAGTAGGCCTAAGTAAAATATTTCTTAGTCGAGTCGATGAAACAACCATCGACTCAACTTGGCAAGACTCACGATCGACTCGACTTGCAAGTCGATCGAATCGATGATTTTTCGATCGACTCGACTTTGCCGAGTTATTATGGACCGATCGACTGCGGGGTATAATAATATTATAGTCCGTACGCACGTATGTATGTATGCACGAATGTGCATGTTTATATGTGGGAATGAATATCATGTTTGCAGGTCTACATAAATACATAACAAAATAATATTGCTATTGACCGACTTGTAGAGCAAAACATTTTTCGTCCATTGAGGTCTAGACAGAGTTTGTTTACCCCTTAGCCTAGTGTCTGAAGACCTACAACTGACTCAGTTTTCGGTCAGATGCGTCTGAGACAATCAACACGACATGCGCACCTGCGCAGGTGTCATTATTAGTCACCTGAAGAATTTTTCCTTCGAGGGAACAATGCACGATAGATATGAAGGCAGCGTAAAACCACGATGGTTGGTGCAATTTCTTGAAGGTGATAAGTGGACACGGTGTTACTGCTGAGCAAACATTGCATTAGCTTTGTGTGCACCTATTACACCATCACCAAAATTTCTTTCCCCATTTACGCGATGTTTACTTGGAAAGAAATCGTGTGATGTGCATCATAGCAGAACAATGAAGCACATTATTTTGTACTATTTTTTTTTTATTTTTTACTAATATTCTACAATAATCCTCCGAGTTTTATCGAAGGCGGTGATTGGGAAATTATTGCCAACGCCGTCTTTTCGCGATGTGAGTTTGGAAGGCCATCGACCGTCAGTAGAAACTCTTTGATGTCGCTCTCACGGTCGAATTCGGAGCCAAACAATTTGGAGCGTCCAAGAATTATTCTCATCAATCCAACTTTTATTTAAGCAAAAATATTTTCTTCAATCCAAATTCTATATTAAAAAGAATTAGCCTCATTTCATAAATCCAATTTCTTTTTGAGCAACTATTGTTTCATCTACTGAAGCAAGACTCATTTCCATCAATGCAAGTCCTACTGAAGGAAGAATGATGTTGACGACGATGATATGATGAAGAAGATGATGATGGCGATGATGATGATGATGATGATGGTGGTGGTGGTGGCGGTGGTGGTGGTGGTGGTGGTGATGATGATGGCGATGGCGATGGCGATGACGATGACGATGATAACGATTGCCTGATTTAATTGTAGAGAAAATGGCGGTGTGTTCGACTCATTGCTTCCTTTTCTACGTCGTCGTCGTCCTGTCGTCATTTCATGCGAGCAAAACCTTCACTCTACGTAAGTTTGTTACAATCTGACTTTATTTTAAAATTATCTTTATCCCCACCGTCACCTACCTAATCATTTGTATTTTTTTATGATTCTTGTAAAGATAATCATCTTGATCACAATAATCATGATCGCTACAATCGTTTTTACTACCGATAGAGTCGGTTTTATCGTCACAATCATTTCTCAGACTGACGCTTTGTGATTTAGATCCATAAAGCGTATCTTAATTTAATGGTTTTTTTTACAATTCTTGAATTTTGACATCTTTTGAGTTTGTTGAAAAGTCACTATTCAATTCAATTCAATTGGTTTATTGATCCACCAAAAAAACCCATAGACAAGCAGACAATTTTGCTTTCAGGATAGTACACACAGTGATTAATTGCGGCATTTGCGATGATATGGATAGGTGAGCAACCAATACTGAGTGTGGCAGAACCAATAGGCTACCCGAAGGGAATGATCCCGCTGGTGGGGCATATTTACCAAAAATATTCATTGTGGTAACAATAGAAGATAAAAAAGCAGATGCAATATTAATTAATTAATGGCGGTGCTTGTGAAAGCAAGTGAACAGTAGCAACGGGATACTTTCTCTCAAAACATATATCAAAAACATAATAATAAATAAACATGAACATAGGTTAAATAAAGTAGTTCATTTTACATTTTTTAATGTGTATGCACGGATTTGAATTTTAAACTGAGCGAGACTCCTGGATGCACGAATACTTTCCGGTATGTTATTCCATAAAAGAGGACCCTGATACTTAATAGAAAACTTTCTAGTGTTCGTTTTTGCAAAGACACTAGGCCTACACTATAAGCTTACACATCTGGTTGCTCAGGCTTCAATTATTTAGGCCTTCTCGTTGTAAGCGTCACCTTAAGTGTATATCCTTACAACCTTTGACAGGACTGTTAACGAACGTATAGGCTATAGCCCATAGTTGCTAATTGCTTGGCTAGAATGCTAATCAAACGTTCAAATTCAATAGGGCCTACAGTTGATATGTAAGTAAGTAAGTAAGTAAGGTAAGTAAGTGAGTGAGTGAGTGGGTGAGTGGGTAAGTGAGTGAGTGAGCGAGTGGATGGGTGACTTTCAACGAACCCAAAAGATGTCAAAATTCAAGAATTGTAAAAAAACCATTAAATTAAGATACGCTTTATAGATCTAGATCACAAAGCGTCAGTCTGAGAAATGATTGTGACGATAAAACCGACTCTAGCGGTAACAAAAACGAGTGAGTGAGTGAGTATTGTATTGTATTGTATTTTTAAATTTATAAAGCGCCTCTCATAGTGCACACCATTCAGAGGCGCAAACTTAGAAAATTGCTGTCTAACGCACTGGCGTGCAAACACGGCGAACGCACGCACCCACATAAATCATAAATAAACGAGTGAGTAGGTGAATAAATAAGTGAATAAGTAAATAAGTGAATAAGTGAATAAGTAAATAAGTGAATAAGTAAGTAGGAATATTCTTTATTAGACTACCAGTAATGATATGCCGCTAATCATGCTAATGGAATGTGATATCGATTAGAAAAAGAAAAACCATCGATTAGAAAAGCAAACTATGGCAAAGAGAATTACTTTATTTGATGACTGTCTCAATGACAAAATATTATTGAACAGTCTTTCAAACTAAAATTTTTTTGAAGTTGAACTTTGTATATGGAAATTAGTTTAAGAAGTAGCACCATAAAAATGTTCGATTCGACCTAACCTACTAAGTGATCGATAATTCGGTGTTTTTTCCCACACAGCTGCTGCATCTTCTCGAGCTCCAGGTGGTTGGGGTGGTGGTGGTGGTGGTGGTGGTGGTGGAGGTGGTGGTGGAAATGGTGGTGATGATGGAGGAGACGCAGTCACGGACAGTTTTGGCGGAAATACGGATGCGGTAAATCCAGATTTATTCGGGCAATCCACCCAGCAGATCGTAGGAACAGGACCTGGATGGTTTGTACCTGGAAATTCCACAGCAAATCCAGGTGGAATCGGGAACAATGGAAGCGGGCAAACATCAGGCGCTCAACAAACTGTAGGAACTGGAGATCCTTGGTGGTTTGTGCCTCAAAATTCCACAGCAAATCCAGGTGGAATTGGGAACAATGGAGGCATGCAAACATCAAGCGGTGGCGGAACTGGAGGACCAGGATGGTTCGAACCTGGAATTTCTACAGCAAATCCAGGTGGAATTGGGAACAATGGAAGCACGCGATCATCAAGCACTCAACAGACCGCAAGAACTGGAGATCCTTGGTGGTTTGTACCTCCAAGTTCCACCTCAAATCCAGGTGGAATTGGAACCAACGCAAGCACTCGTTCAATACTCGATGGCAAAACTGAGAATCTTCCGTGGATTGATGACACAACGCTGAGCTGTGCAACGGACGTGATGATGTCACCGTTATTTCTTCTGATGACGTCAGCTGTGATGTCACTGTGGCGTAACTTGTAGATACCTGAGTCGTTGATAAAGAGATTGTTTGTTTGTTGTATAAATTTACTGTTGGTTTTTAATTACTGATACTAATTATTGTACACTGAAGTTTACGACGCACAGTGACTGATGGTGCTGAAGCTTCTTTGTTCACGATGGATAGATATTTAGTTTGTTATAATTATTATAGTTCTTAAGAACTGCCAACTGACGATTTCGTATTTTAGCTCACTATTTAGACTTTCATAATGAGTTGCAGAGTGGTAAACCTGGCATTAGCCCGCTTCTATAGCCTATTGTTTTTTAAGTCGTTTAGGGATTTTAGGCGTTAGAAGACTGATTTGAATCGCGTCACCAGTCTCACTGTGCCTTAGATAACGAAATATTTCTTCTGATAAAATAGACTGTTTATAAAATTGGTCAAACTGCAGCAGCTGTTGTGTAGTTTAGGATTTCAATTATGCTTGCCGGTTCTTTCAGAAAGTATAGGCCTATACAGTGGCGTAACAATAGGGTAGACTGGGTAGACAAAGTCTAGGGGCCCCCGAGTGTAGAGGCCCCAGAGAGGCCCCCGAGTTCCTAGTTACGCCACTGTTATAAGTGATAATACATTTCAATATTCACATTTTGTCTAGGGCCCCCGAGTTCCTAGTTAGGCCACTGGGCCTATACAATTACTTTATCATACAAAAACACAATTTGTTGATTTATAAAACTTACGTTGAAATTGCTAGGCCTATAACAGGTTTCCTCTGAGCATGCCATTGTGTAATTTGGGCCTGCATGTGATCGAATATGTAACATAGGCTTCTGTCATCGATATAATACCAACTTGTCGTGTAAGTATGCTAATAAGGACCACGTTTTGTATGTAGAAAAATATTAAAAATTTACAATGGTCGTTCATATTAGACACAAGTCGTGTAACAAATAAAATTAGGCCTACTGTATTTAACTAAATAGTTTACAGATTTATTTACACGGAATAAAGAATAGTTTCTTTATAATAATTATCTAATCGCAACTCAGACCGAATCATTCCCTAATCATTCTTTAATCGTTCCCTAATGCATGATACGTGGAATAACAAATCTACATGATCGATAGCCTAATTATTAGGTTCTACTATAAAATTGGAGACGTTCCTTAGGTGGCCAATATTACAGACCTCCCTTTACCCACCCTTCTGCTTCGTCGAGAAATGTTTGAAGAATGCATTTCCCTGCAGCTGTGATTGTGATAAATTTGCGAGAAATGGATTCAAATCTTTATTGATCGCGATCGTATAAACGCAAGTCGGCAGTCATAATAATTGTAGCGTCTCTTCAAAACAAAACGTGTGACTTTAAATTTCTGGCTCCTTGTAAATTACTATTACGGGCAAGTATCGTAGTTCATCGTAGTCGTAAACTCGGAATTTCTACAGCACCCACAGAGCCAAGTCCGTAAAAGCCAAGTCGCGGGAACCAACTTATTCACAGGCGCTCAATCAAAAACGGAATCGACAGTCAGGGGGTCAAGATCCGGAGAGTCTGGCTGCTCAGTCGATGAGTTAGACAGATGGCTATGGTGAATGATGTTTAGAGTTGAAGCGACGTCGGAGAAATTGGTGAAGTGGAAGCATCAAGATAGGGTATTTGAAAAAGCAATCTTTTGAGTTTCGAGTGAAAGACCTGAGGGGATATTATATCAAAAGGCTCATCAGGCTTTAAGCGAACCCGGCCCTCTTTTAAGCTACATAATCGGGATCTTGTCAGATGCGGACTCTGTGTGCCTCTGTTTATTAGCTGCTGCTCCTCATAGGTGGTCCCAACTCCTAACAACACAAAGTTATGGCAACAATCAGATACAATGGTCTTCAACCGTTGGTGAAATAGACACAAAGATAGGCAACCAGTGCGAATCTACAAGTGAAGGAGGAACAGCAAGACTGATTAAGACTTACGCAATAAAACGAATAGGCTATAATGTCATATCACATACCATATGGTACACTAAACCATCCACATGTATACTAGATCCTACATATATACAGATCAGACAAATATGTAGGCCTACATGTCTGCCTGAAAGCATGACAATGCAAAATCTGCTATACACATTGACATAAAAACGCTGTTATAAACCGTAATCCAATATAATAATTAGTGTGCAAAGATTAATTATTATAATGATTAATGATGAGTCAAGATGCATTTCTAATGCTCTAGTCAAACCGGCGCCATAACTCATTTTCAAGAAGCCTTCTTGTCCGATGATTAATCATCTCGATGCTATAAACAAATCGAGACTAGGCTACTACCTGAATCATGTAGATATAATATTATCTATAAACTATGAGGGTGGGGGGACAGATGATCAGAAGCTTATCACCAGCATGACATTAATTGCGCAAACGGTGACTATGCGTAATAATTTAGTCTAAGCATTATGGTTAGATAGACTCGAATTGATAGTCCGTAAAATAATGTGGTCTGCTTTTGTTCAGCTTTCGAACAATGTCATATAAGCCAAATCGCACCAGCCACATAGCCTACTGTAAGCCTCACAAGTGGGCCTATAATTATGTATAATTATGCGATCATTTTATTAGTAGACTAGTCTTCTTCTTCTTCTTCTTCTTCTTTTTCTTCTTCTTTTCCTTCCGGCTGGAATTAATCCCTCGCAGGGGAGGGGTCAGCCACTCGGATCAGTTTTATGTGATCCATTGAAAAGTGATGCAGGTTTTTCACAGGCCGGATGCCCTTCCTGACGCCCAACACTAATTTCGGGAGTGACCCTAGCCTTTCAGGTTAGCCTACCACCCACCCGCAATGCAGCGGGGGCAACAGACCTATTTGGAATGGCGGTCTGCACTCGCCATGTCACAGGGCTGTTATCGGGCCCATGCAGCTTTTTACCACAGTGAGACAGGCGCCACCCAAGGATCTTGGGCGCCACCCATGTCTCACGCTGCGCCCTGTTAGCCCTGCCGCTGTTGGTCCGCGACTGCTTATTCGTCACCTGCTTAGTTCGCAGCTAACCTCTATATCTAGAGGCCACTCCACTATCCGCCACCTGTGGACGCGTGGGGGTAGCAGTCAGCTCTGCCTCCCCATTTAGTAGGCTAATCTAACTTACAATAATTATTGTATCCTCCATCATCAACGTAGCCTAATCAGTTGTCGACAATAGCCGCTGCGTGTTTATCTATTTATTTGCTTGTTTTTTTTTGTTTGCATGTATGAATAATACTTGAAGTCCATTTTATTTCCATCATTTATTTGTCATATCATGTCTGATGCTCTACTTTTGTTTAGACGAAGCCTTGCGTCTTCGGTTGTAAGTCTTTTTGTCGATCAGCAGTTTGTGATCTTCCTTTGTTTCTCCTTCCTTTGATGTAGCATACGCATGTTGTGAGTGAGAGTAGAACGGCATCCTAGCTAATGGACATGGTCACAACTCACAAGATAAATAGAATTAGTTTTTTAAAAATGGAGTCACGTCTATTATTTTGGAGAGAGTTTGAGCCAGTTAACTCTCTGAATTGGCCAACGCACATGGACGACTTAGCAACTTATTCGACTATAAAGTCACATGCCCATGAACTACGATTGGATTGATAACCTGAAACCAATGCGTAACAGGCCCCAATAAGTAGGCCTATCTTATCTTTTCTGCGCTGACTTAGGCCTACCAATTCACTGAATGCACCTACATAGGCCTATAATTATTGCTATTATTATTGGCTGTTGCTTCGTCACCACTGTGTAGCCTCCACATGTTACTTTTCTCACGCCGACAACGAACAATGCTCTGCACGATCGAGGTTTGTTACATGTTTAACGACACTTGCCATATCAAAGATGATTAGTGTCGCCCTCCTCCCTTATCAAGGCTTGGGACTGGCACTGGCAGAGAGCAACCAGTGGCGGAGTTAAGCAATGCTGCACGATGCAATCGCAGTTCTAAGCTGCACCAGCCGTTAGTTTCAGTTTAAGGTCACTGTGTGATAGCAAAGATTAATTAGCTATTCGGCATTGGGCCGAATAGTGGTGGTGTTTTAGTTTAACGTCACTGTGTGATAACAAAGATCATTAGCGACGCCCTCCTCCTTTATCCAGGTTTGGGACTGGCACTGGCAGAGTGCAACCGGTGGTGGAGTTACACCCGCCGTGCTCCACCGAAACACACGTCTCTGTACATGCCTCCGGTTTTTCTTCAAGCAGCTTATTACAGACCCTGCCTCGCCTGCTCACGTCCTCCTGTCTTACCTATTCAGTGTCAATAACATCTTAGACGGTGATTATGATATCGATCTCCTTCAAATCCTCGGGCATGCATCAACCTATCCATTTATTTTAAAACTATGATATCTCGTTCACCTCCTTCTACAAACCGATGATGGAGCGGTTAAACACAGCTCGTCGTAATCATCATCATCGTCATTGCTATCATTATTATCATTGTTATCGTTAACCTCATTGTTAGCATTGTTATCTCTGTTATCATAATCATCATTGCCATCATTATCATCATTATTATCGTTATCATCACTATTTTCACTGCTATCATTATCATCATCATTGTTGTCATAATCAGCATTGCTATCATTATCATCATCGTAATCATTATTATCATTGCTATCATTAGCCTCATTGTTAGCATTGTTATCTTTGCTATCATAATCTTTATTGCTATCATTATCATCATTGCTGTCGTTATCATAACTATTTTCTCTGCTATCATTATCATCATCATTGTTATCATCATCAGCATTGCTATCATTACCATCATTGTTATCATCATCATCATTGTTATCATTATCATCATTGTTATCATTATCATCATTGTTATCGTTATCACAACTATTTTCTCTGCTATCATTATCATCATCATTGTTATCATAGTCAGCATTGCTATCATTATCATCATCGTAATCATTATCATCATTGCTATCATTATCATCATTGTTATCATTATCATCATTGTTATCGTTGTCTCGCTTTTCCATACAGTAAGTTATACTCATTGCAACATGTTAGTATCATATATTATAGTAGTAAATAATGTCATTATAATCACATAATAGTTAATAATATTACGGTATATTATAACACTTCATGTAAAACGATGACAAAAACAGCAACTAAAAACCAATGTTATTTTGTCAATATTTCTGGGTGAATGTCTATCCTGGGGGGGAGACTTCCCCCACAGAGACGTCTAGATTAAACAGTGAATTACATTAAACTGCATTCCGGTTTTTAAGTCGCATAGCACTAACTAATTTTGCCAATTGTTTTCTTTCTAGATATTTATGTCCTGTCTCGTTTCCATAGAACAAAATGTTTGAAATACTTTGGCGTTGTTGCCTAGAGAGAGATGTGCTGAATAGATGTAGATAAGCCGAATAATAATTAATCAGGCAGGTTGCCCAGTTGTCGGACTTCTCTTGCACTCATAACTTAGATCAGTCCTCTGATAATTAACAGCCTATCCTTACAAGTGTGCATGAGACGATTGATGACAAACTTTGCACTGTACAAAGTTAACAAGATTGAAATTTAGTACTCGTTTTTCAACCGCTGTATAGTTGGTCTGATTGTTGCCATTTTCAGATCTTGACTGCTTGACTGATAAGGGGATTTCAGCTACAAAGTTCTGTTTGCTATGGATATCTTATCTTTCCTCTCAGTTGGCCATTTATCGTTAACAGCAAGATATGGATTCGCGACGATTAGAGCAAGTAGGATTGTCGTGCAATAGCGCAGGATGGCACGGATCGATTGTGCAATACCTGGATTTCTCATTAAATCGATCTGACTTAAACCCTGATTCAAACCCTAACCCAAAACAACTCAAAACCTAACCCAAACCCTAATCAAAAACAACCACAAACCTAAAAAACCTAACCGTAACCCCAATCCTGGCAAGCGGGCGATTGAGACAGCCCGTATACAAGTGAGGTTGTGACTGAAAGTGACTTAAGTACTACATTAGAGTGGTCCACAAAAATAATTCATCTAACAGATTTCAGTTCTCCACAAGGCTTGTTTTGTTCCTTATCATGATTATAATAATCAAAAAAAATTTAATCAAAACAAATGAAATTTAGAGGTCAACCCATTTGACACTTTTTATGCTATTTGGACAGATGTAGATAAATTGTTCGGTAATGGTTAATGTATGACCTGAGCGACATTGAGCGATGTCTGGGGAGATTCCTGTAGCGTATTAAGTCGGTATTATCTCTCAAGCTAATTTGTCTAATTATTATATATTAACTATAGGTAGGAGTTAAGCCAGACAATATAGAAATGGCGTTGATTTAGATACTTGATTAATTGGCGTTGCTAGAAATATAAAACATTTAATCAGATGATCAACAGTCAAAATACAACAGCGCTAAAGGAAACAGCTATGGCGAGCGACATGGATTACCATAGCAACTATATAAACAGAAATTACGGTTGCATCGCGACGGCCAATTAAAACGCTCAAAGTTCGCTAACGGATTAATGAAACGTCATTAAATTTTAATGTAACGAAGCAGGACTTGATTCCTGCAGGTAAAGGCTAATGGCGAGGAGTCATATTGTTGTGGCATATGAACTCTAAGTACAAATTAGCAGCAGGATGAACTGTGGGGTGTACTTTCGGTGTTGAAACGAAGTACATTGATCGGACGATCGTTTGACGGAACGGGTTTGCGATTTGAGGAAGTCTGTTGATTCGTAAGAGGATTTTCGTTGTGTGTGGAGAGTGTGGACGTGAATTTGAAATTCGGCGAAGATTGGTGAAACCGTTGGAATTGAATCACTTGGTTGATTCGGACGTTTGATGTGCACGCTTGCATTGTGGCATATCGCATCTGTACGAGTAAGAAGACTGACGTTGGTGAATTCTCATACTCATCGTGTGGATCTTGATTCAGCCAGAATTAAGACTCTTCATCGGTGTTTATAATTCCACGCCTTTCTTCAAGACACTTGGTTGTCACTTCACGAGGAATATGAACTTCGAACAATTTACAGAACTGGTGAACTTTGGTCGGGAAGGATCTCTACAAGCAAGAAGAGATAAGAAATAATAAGTTCATAATTAATCAACGCCAATAAGTAATTAGGAGCATTGCATAAGTGTATTGTTCGCATGATTATATTCAATTATATTTTCTATTTAAATGTATTGGTTACTCTTTAGCCTGGCTAATTAAATACTCGGTAATCGTCCAATATCCGCTAAAAGGTTCTTAAATGCTAGAAATGGCTACAATTCCATTTCTCAATTACCGTACTTCAACACTGGTATTGACCTGAGAGTCACCTTCTTGAATGCCGTTCACCATTTTTGGGATTGCCAAGAGTTTTCCTGACAATTTCCAGTGACAATAGTAGCTTTGCGGTCCATATTTTCCTTTGATCCGTCGATGCTGGACAGCATTTTGCCTTCTCAGTGAGGTAATAGCAGACCTGCCAGTATGCACTCTTGTTCTTCCATTGCACCTAGCTGCTTCTTGTCCTTCTTTTATTCCGAACTTCTAGAAAGTGGTATTTCTGAAATTAATGTCATAACCAATCGCCAGTGTGACACCTCCATCTACAGACCAAGGATCACGGTCTGGAAGGCCCACATGATACAAAGCACCAACAACAAAACTAAAAAGGACTGGATAATGTTCTTGGATCGTTTTTTAATAATGAGGCAGTTAGTAGCAGCTGTTTATGCAGCCATTGTAGAGTGTAGATGTATTGCATACGTACTAGGACTAAGTTGTCTGATACTCATTGATCAATGTAATCAAATACTTCTATAGATGCCAACGCAGAAAGTTCACCTGCTGCTTCAAAACTGCCTTTTGTCCTGCGTTCTTCATTTTAGTTTTCACCATTCTCTGTTTTTCCTGCAGTTGCCTCTTTCTGCTTTTTTTGCTGCTGTCTTTAAGTTTACTCCACTCATGCTGCTGGAAAATACGTCTGCTCTTTGTAGGACCTATTCGAAGGATATCACGATCTTAGTCATGCTGGATTTCTGTCATCATATCCTTTGAGGCAATATCGAAGAATTTTTGAAGATCACTCTTGAACATGTCGTCTTCATCCTGTCACTTTCTCTTTAGGCCTATAGTGGTCAGTGAATCTTCAGAGGTAGGTAGTTCTGGTAAAGCTTTGGAAGTTTCCTTGCACACCAGCTGTGTTGGTATTCTAGCAAGCACCCAATTACAAACAACTGCATCATAGGCCATTTTGTAGCTTTCCGGAGGGGGTCTCCCTTTAGTGATATGATTAAACTGAAGCAGTTGCTGTCCGTCCAGGCTGCGTGGTAATCTTGCAGTAGACAACCGAGAGACTGGTTTTCCCATTGCCAGTGCTATGGGTCAGATCTCAAATTAGACGAAGCCATATTAGTCTAATAATGACGGATAACATGACGTAAAGACATTATTAGCACTCAAGTAAAATGTTCAGAATGGGTTGACCTCTAAATGTTGTACAATGAGGCTGAAAATTTAGAGGGAGACTATCTACCCCAAGGGTACAAAAATAAGCCTTGTGGAGAAAGAATTCTAGCAACTTAATTTTTTGGCCATGGTTTGCGGACCAGTCTAGTACTCGATGTTAAAGCAAGTACAAACTCAGAATTTCCATCTGTTTGGTCAGGTATAAAATGGGACTTATGAAGCGCCAAAATGAATTTCCAATACTGAGAACAGCTCTAGCTTTCTAAAAATTAATATGCTTATGCGCATGTGCATATGAGTCGTAGGCCCTACTCGCAAACTATATAGGCCTAATAATATTATAACCCAAGGGCGGATACATAAATTTTCGAAGGAGCCTAAATTTTCGGTCTTGTGGCAGGGAAATATTTTCGTCTTGGTCGTCGAAAAATCTGATGACCTTTTTTAGTCATTTGTCTGGAATTCCCAAGAAAAGATACCATTTTATCCGCCGAAAATAGTTGATAGCCTTTTTTACTCGTACGGACCTTGTATATGGACCTCGTGGGCGTGGGGAGTGTCCTACGGAACTACTCATGGGGGCCACGCCAACTTTCCAAGCCAGAATAGCTGGTCAAAAATAAAGAGATTTCTAAAAAGGAGGGGCATGGTCGGATTGGTCCCCTTGGATCCGCCCCTGTTATAACCAATATTAATCGGCGATCTTAAGTCCTCTTTTGTGTAGCCTAAGTGAATGATTATTATGACGTCAAGACGCTATTCGTATCATAAAATTTATTGTAGCTGCATCATGCCAGTCATGTTCGCCCACACATGTAGATATACACTGTGTCCGGATGAAAAGTAGAACACACAAAAAAGTGTCATAACTCGGTCAGAACTTTTAGGATTTGTCTGAAATTTTAAACAGAGCAACAGTGACCATATTACCACCAACTGCTCAAGCCGATTAGCTGTCCATGGTGATTTAATGGTTCCTTTCACTCGCTCTGTAACAACGCAGAGGCGTTCATTCTCTGTGGCTGGTCCAACAACCTAGAATGGACTTCCCTTGACTATGCGACACCTCCCAAGCTCTTCGCAATTTCACAAACTGTTGAAGTCTGTTTTTTCGCTTGATCTCGGCTGGGAGCGCCTCTGAGTAGGCACCTTGAAGGGGCGCTATATAAATTACGATTGATTGATTGATTGATTGATTGAGTAGCCTACTCTCAACTTCTCTTCAATTATCGTTGTTGCTGCATAAAGCTACCCAAAATTACTGCAGGTGCAATGCTTAGCATATACAAATAAGGATTAAGGGAACAGTGGCGTTATAGAGCTATACTAACAGTTTGAGAGCCGGCTGCATAGATATCAAAAGGTTAACAAGGGGGTCAATAAAATCTGAACACTGCTTTAAAATTCAGAATGTTGATTGCGCGCAGTTATCTGACTAAAATATTGACCGAGACCTCTTCAAAGAACACTAAAAAGGACACACCAGCGGTGAAAAGCATCTGTGTCTAGCACGTATAGGCTAATTGCTATCAACGAGCAAGCAATGCAACTGTCTAAGGTTGGTCCTGTTTCACTATAAAACAGTCGTAGGGTACCTGGCAACTTTCAGTCTGCACAACGCTGCTAGTGATTGGTGTGAAAAGAGCAGCATTACGAAAAGGAAAGCTTCTCTGCAAAACCAGACTCACAAGTAAACAGGTTGGTATAATATACAGGGTGGTTTGAAATAGACCTCCAAAGTTGATTTTCCAATTATCTTGGCCATAAGTAAGATTTTAAAATCGTATTCTGCAAGCTTAAAGGCAATTAATATAATCATACGTACAATGGCCAAAGTTCATCAAACTATTCTAAACAGAACTAAAGTTATATCAGTTTTAGTGAGCCAACCCACTGATTTTTGACCATTCAAAAGCATAACGTGACACAAACTAAAAAACACAGCTTTATTAAGTTTCGGCTTAAATAATTATGGTGGGACCCGGTTTTGACAAGACCAACATCGCTCTTTGATGTAGGCTATGCTAGTATCAGTCTGAAAATTTCCTAATCGTAATCGTAATCTCCAAATTTCTAAAGCGCTACTAGAAAGCCAAGCGCGGGGCACCAGCTTATTCACGAGCGCTGCAATATACAGGGTCAATACAGGGTGCGCGAAAAGATTGCACCTCGTCCCATTCAGTGGCCTAAACGTCAACCTTTACGTTGAACTCTGTTGCACAGACTCACAGAAGACTGCAGGTAGCCTATATTTTACCACCGGGTTTTATTTGCCGGTGCACCTGCTCACAAGGCAAAGTTGGCTCAATGCTTTATTGCCATAAACTGCAGTAAATGCAATGGAAAATATGAATGGCTACCAAACTGACCAGACCTCAACTCTTTTTATTATCACGTCTAGGGGAGCCATGCTGGAACGCTAAATAAAAGACACTTAATCCAAATGCGGAGAACATTGACGAGCTCAAGGAAGTCTTGCTGCTAATATGGGACCACTTGCCGCAGGACTCACTCAACGAAGTCACACTGAGCTTCATAGAGAATTCTAGCCTGTGTGAAAGCAGAGAGTGGACGTTCCCATCAAGGCCGTAGCTAGGGGTGTTTTGGGTGTTTGAACAACCCCCGATATGAAAAATGTAAAAATAAAATAAGGCATTTACTAGCACATAATGTAAGAACTACAGTGTGCAATGTATTGGCCGCCCAGAACCCGCATAAGATCGCGATTTTAGAAGAAAAAAATACGAAATTAGATCGTTATACGCCGCGGTGAACGGTTTTCGGGCGAAAAATCCTATGAAAAGATGGTGTTGACTACAAAAAGGTCGTCTGAAAATTTGACCGAAAAAGTTGGGAAAGACCCCAAAATCAAATCCTGGCTACGGCCTTGGCTTCCATCCTACTTTAAGATAAACCATGAAGCGGAATTCTGAGTTCGTAGTGAAAAGTGATTTTATTTGACACGGAAATCTACAAGCGACATCCCTTTTCCGCGGAAACTTGGAAAAAACGGAATAGAATTTTAAACGTCTGTAGGCCTACTTTAGGCACCAATTAAATGTTTTAAGTGAAAAATTCAATGATTCTTGAAAAATTATTCCTCTTTAAATAGAAAATTTTGTTTAGAAAATTCTCAATGGATTGCGGAGAAATTGCATTTTATCTGGTGGGACTTTTTGATTGAGCCACCCTGTAGATGTCGTTTTGAAATGGTTTCTTTGTGAGTTGGGAAGCCAGTGCTATGAATGCCATACGAGCGTAACATTGTATTGTATATGAGAATTTATAAAGCGCCTCTGGCAGTACTAGTTATTCAGAGGCGCTCCAGCGCGACAGCCGCGCGGAAATAAGAAAGACTACTAGCAGCGAATGGCTGAAGATGACAACCCCAATAAGATCTTACTATGACATTATTGAGAAAGGGAGGTCATTCCACATATAATGGTCTACAATGGTAAAGGCGCGTTGTTGGGCCATGGTCATAGGCGCACGGAACATTTCAGCAGCGGGGGGGCCAAATTTTACTTTTGCCCGAAAAAATAAAGCAGGAATTATTCACGTCGTGCACTTATAGGCCTATGTCTCTGTACCAAGGCAGAGTTTCTGTTCTTGTGGCCACACGCGAGGAGAAGGGGCTGAAGGGTAAATACCTTGGGGCCGGCTACTTTTATGAATCCCGGCTGAGCAATAATATTGTAGGCCTAGGCTATAGTCTATGCAAGTTTATGATGTAGGCCTATGCCCTTTAAAGTACAATATTCTTGACACTTAACTACAATCAGTTGAAACTTCAAATAAACAACTGAATAAATTCCTGATAATTTATATATTGTTTTTATTGAATCGTATTTAATCTCTTATAAGGTACCTCTAGTAGGGTGAACAGTGAGCAAGGTCCAGCAAGAAGAAGCAGAGGTTGAGGAGAGAGAAGGAAGAAGAAATACTGCCACATAAAAGTGTAGAGCGAACGCATGGAGAAAGCGCATTCAAAATAGAATGACCTCTTAAGGCAAATGATCGAGATTGAGCAATAGCAAGCAGTTCTGGAGCGAGAAGCTGAATCAAGCCTGTTGGATGAACGAAGTGAACGGCTGGAGTGAGGCCGAAGTATAACGTCGGCCAGATATTTCGAGGTAAGACCCTTCTGAACCTTGAGGATCAGAGTGAGTATCTTAAATTGTATGCGAGCACGGAGAGTAAGCCAATGAAGTTCATCAAACGTGAAGGTAGAGATGCAAGAGTACATGCAGTGGCGTAGCAATAGGGCGTGCAACCTGTGCAGTGCACGAGGGCTCAGGGCCCCCGACTGTCAGGGGCCCCCGGGGCCAGAATCAATTTTTTACTTTAAGGATATTCAGAATTTATTTAAACCTACATCTACAGCGTACACAATCAGTAATTTTTTGAGTTTGAGCCGGAATGTCCATGATTAGGCTACCTTACTACAAATATCTTTACGCTTTGCAGTGTTTGGAGGGAAGTAGCCTACGGGCGTATAAACATAATAATTATTGTGTCATGGTCTATACGCCGACGCGCTTAAAATTTATTGTCTTTGTAGTAAAATGTGAAATTTATCAAAGATAACTGCATAGCCTATCAGGGACGGATACAGAAATTTTCGAAGGGGGCCAAACAATTTTGGGCTTTGGTCGGAAATTTTTTTACGCTGATCTTTGGCTGAAAATCTAATGACCTTTTCTAGTCGTTTGGCCGAAATCAGCGTTTAATTTAGTCCCGTCCTCTGGGGGGGATTAAGGTTTCTGGAGGGGTAGATAGGGTTGCCAACCGTACAGATTTTTTCTGGATCGTCCAGAAATAGCATCCCGCGTACAGAAAACATAGGAAGGTCAGTCTGGACAATGCAATGTCCAGAAATAATATTATGAGTACGGAAAAATTAAAAAGTTGCACCATTCAACAAAGAGAACAACTTTCCTCAAATATAACAATCTATTAATAAAATTTTGTAAGAGTCTGAGATTTACAAATTGTTTCAAGAAAGATGCACTCAATATCCAGACACGAGTCTACTTAGCCTACTTGAATCAGTGGTTCAATTTTGAAAATAATGTTCCAGAAAAAATAAAAATAGTGAGTCTTGATGATGTTTTTCGTTCAACAGTTTGATAGAACTCATTAATTGGCACACGTGGAATTACAGTTTTGGAAGATGACTTATACAAGGAACAAGGAACATTGCATCTTAAGACAACTTAAGTTCTTCCAAAACTGAAGACAAAGTCAAAAGTCGATAAATGTTGGGTAGCATTCCGTTTTAACTGTGATGCTCCAAATTTCAAGAAACTGGTTGAGCAATTCCGATCAGTAATGCACATGTTGAAGGCATCTTCTCAATGATAAAAAATCTGTGGACTGATGAATGCAACTGGATATGAGGCCTGAACTGGTAAAAGTGAACTGTGTGTGAAAGTCAATGCATGTCGATCAATCTTGTGGAGATTTCTTATAATTATTTTGTTTCGGAGCAGAAATTTCTGCTCAATGCATTGCAAGCAAAGTGAACAGAAGTATAGATTTGAAAGAAAAATAAGAGACTTTAATGTAGGCTACTTCACGTTTGAGAATTGATATTTGAATCTTGTTAGAGGCCAAGGTACTAGTCGATGAAACAATATTCCTCTTGTGCTTTCTGTGCGCATTCCATTATAACTTTCATGGTATCCATACAAGGATACAGATCCTGTACGGTACTTTGCACATTTTCACATTTTCTAAGTAGGCCTAAATTCTAAATGTAACATATTTTGCGGGATAGGCCTACACACAAAAATGATAATTTGCTGAGTTTCACTCTTGTACTCTCCTCTGCCGCTGGAGCCTCTATAGACGGGATAGTTTATGGTGCTCCGCTAAATTGACCGGATCCTAATCGCTAGAATTTCCACAAATCATGGGGGGCTCGCACTACTTCCAGAAATTTCATAATCGAAAGTTGGCAACCCTAGGGGTAGATAATTGGCCGTCTGGAGGACAATCATGAGGCGTAGTGCCGAGAGTGGTGGGAAGGAGTATGGGGAGGGGATATGCCCCTCCCCACCAGAAACGTTTTGAATTTTCACGTTGCAATGGTAGCATTTTAAGCTGTTATCTTAACAAAATAGCTGTATTTGTCAGTGCTTATAAGAGTGCCATAAGGTCTCAATAAATATAGACTATACTTTAAAAATAGTTTTTTTTAAAGTTTCCTCACTGCAACATGCCCTTGTAAGATGCCATTTTAGCAAAATTACTCAATTTGTTCAGTACTGCTAATATATATATATATATATATATATATATATATATATATATATATATATATATATATATATATATATATAATTGCAATATTAATAATATATGTTAGTATTGAGTTCAGCAGCTCAGTTCTGCTGTTGCTGGGTTATTATAGTGAAATAACTTCAGACATGAGTATAAGTATTTTACATAAGCCAGGTGTTCTCAAACTGTGGTACGCGTACCCCCGGGGGCACGCCAGGCGCCGGTAGGGGGTAGGCGAAGATTTTCAAAAATATATTTTTTCTTTGAGTTTATGGACTTTGTGTCCATCTTTCTTTGATTAGCAGTGATTTTAAACGTTGCAAGGTATAACAACATCCCCATTCATTTCACATATTAGTAAGCTCCTTGACAAGCATGCTGCATAATTATAGTGAATACAACATATCAAGGCCGTAGCCAGGTTTTTTAGGGGGGGTGTTTAAAAAAAAATTCCCGAAAACTATATGCTCTTTTTAAGTAATACGTCCGAAATCTTCAAAAAAGGTGTCAATACCCTTCCCCAAAAAATGACTTTTGTTTTGTCATCAATCCGAAATCTTCAAAAAAGGTGTTCAATTTCCCTTTTCAAAAATTGATGTGCGTGTGTAGTTGCAGTTTAACGTCACCGTGTGGTAACAAAAACCATTAGCCACGCCCTCCTCCTTTATCCAGGCTTGGGACTGGCACTGGCAGAGTACAACCAGTGGCGGAATAAAAAAAAACTGATGATGGATGGATCCGATTTGACCAGGGTCCATGACAACAGAGGCCGATACCCTGGAGAGAAAATTACAGCACTGAAGAGCTAATGCATTTATATTTTGATGACTTTTGGTCTGAAATCTTCAAAAAAGGTGTTCAATTTCCCTTCCCAAAAAATTGATGACTATTTAGTCATCCGTCCGAAATCTTCAAAAAAGGTGTTCAATTTTCCTTCTAAAGAACTGATGATTTTTTTTAGTCTTCCGTGCGAAATCTTCAAAAAAAGGTGTTCAATTTCCCTTCCCCAAAAAACTGATTCCTTTTTTAGTCATCAGTCCGAAATCTTCAAAAAAGGTGCTCAATTTCCCTTCCCAGGAAGCTGATGACTTTTTAGTCATCCGTCCGAAAATCTTCAAAAAAGGTGTTCAATTTCCCTTCCCCAAAAACTGATGACTTTTTAGTCATCCGTCCGAAATCTTCAAAAAAGGTGCTCAATTTCCCTTCCCAAAAAACTGATGACTTTTAGTCATCCGTACGAAATCTTCAAAAAAGGTGTTGAATTTTCCTCCTAAAAAGCTGATATTTTTTTTTAGCCGTCCGTCCGAAATCTTCAAAAAGGTGTTTAATTTCCCTTCCCAATAAATTGATATGCAAGTTAGTTTGTTTTAATTAAGTTAATTGGTTAATTAATTAGTTTAATTGGATCACTTTTCCCTCATATCTTTGGTTGGAATAAAGCTAGAGCAATAATTTTTGTGTCATTTTAAAGCCTGAGACAAGGCCTTTGAAATGATTTATCAAACTCGATATCTTGGAAAATCACCTTAATGCTGATTTTGGTGTGTGGCGTCACATAGAGATTAAAAAGAGTAGGGGACCTAGAATGGATCCATGAGGAACTCCATATTTAATTATTCTTAGCTGAGAGAGAGAG
This sequence comes from Lumbricus terrestris, assembly GCA_949752735.1. Taxonomy (NCBI): domain Eukaryota; kingdom Metazoa; phylum Annelida; class Clitellata; order Crassiclitellata; family Lumbricidae; genus Lumbricus; species Lumbricus terrestris. Next base: position 17,840,808 of record OX457045.1, on the reverse strand, counting down.
AGACAGACAGACAGACAGACAGAGAAAGAGAGAGAGCACCATTGAAGGTGACTTGTTGCTGTCGATCTTTAAAGTAGCTCTTTAAGTTAAACCAATTAAGTACAGTTCCACGTATTCCCATAGTTTCAAGCTTTTTAAATAGTATACTGCGATCTATCGGATCGAAAGCTTTAGCAACGTCGATGAAGACTCCTATAGAAAACTCAATGTGGTATCATTGGTACCAATGGTATGGAACTGCAGATATGCTGTCTTGAATATGTAATAGCGATATCTCAGTCGAGTGTCTTGGCTGGAATCCGTGTTGAGACAATTATGCAAAGAATATTTTTCAGCGTGTATGGAACGGAGCTGACTACGCTGATGTGTAGGCCTATATTATAATACACGACACGCGCCAAGTAGGCCTACGTTCATACTGATACTTAGAGTCCTCAATATGGCTCTGGCAATTAAGTATGGCACCATCTGTGTTTGTACGAATATCTCTCAGTGATACCAATAAGATGTGAGTGAAACTACCCCAAATTTGAAGGAAGGCAATGTGTCGGCCAATGGGATTAAAGCATCATGTGGCAAATGTTATCCGACCCGACAAATATCTGGTATGCTTTGGGCGTAGGGGAACTTTCAGTAGGGAGAGGGGCCAAGATTTTACTTCTGCTCAAAACATAATAAACCCAGAATAATAATAAAACATATTGGCGTCGTGCACTTCTAGACATTAGTCAATGATGACTCTGTACAAAGGCAGAGTTTCTGTTATGGCGCCCCACTAGGGGATAAGAGGCAGAGGGGCAAACACCCGGCTACTTTTAAGGACCCAGACTGGGTAGTAATAGACTGTATACAAGTTTATGATTTAAGCCTTTTAAAATATATTAGTGCTGACACTTAGTTAAAATCAGTTTAAACTTCAAATGAACAACTGAATAAATTCATAATTGTTTATAGAAATAGGTCACTAAGTTGTGCCCGCACTTGTATTTTTCAATTTGTTTCAAAAAAGTTTCATATAGCCTTAAGCTAGTTTAGGCACCTGTGACAGTTCTGCCTATCTATATAAATAAAAATGTAAAAAGTTTGCGTCTAATCGAAGATCTCGGAAACTTCCTGACCGATTCTTTTGAAAATTTTCGCAAAACGTTCCATTCGAATACGAGCGGGTTTGTATAATGCTTTTTGTGAAAAAGCGCAATCTTTTCGAAAAAAAACCCAACTTTCTCATCGATTTCACACGTTTATGCATTTTAACTCTCACGCAGCCGTCCGCTATTTTCGCGCATGCGCTGTCGATAGCGCTGTCGATATAATATGGACTCGACCCACTTCCATATCAGCCGTCCAAAGATTTTAACTTGGTCACCAATGACAAATCTGGTCGCAACATTCGCGCGCGCTGTCGAGAGCATGTTTAGGCCTATATAGCGCATATATTTCACTGTCGATAAATATTATATTAACTGTCGATATATATGGATTCCGCCCATTTTAACTGGTCACCAATGACAAACCTGGGAAAGAAGTCGCGTCGTGCATTCATATCTCCGAAACTCCTTCACCGATTGCTTTCAAATTTTCACACAACGCTCGAGTGGACGGGTTTAGCTGTCGGGAAGGGAGGATTCCGCCCATTTTAACTTGGTCACCAATGACAAACCTGGGAAAGAGGTCGCGTCGTGCATTTATATCTCTGAAACTCCTTCACCGATTGCTTTCAAATTTTCACACAACGTTCGAGCGGACGGGTTTCAGCTGTCGGGAACGGAGGATTGAGGGAGGATTAGAGGGGAGGGAGCGGGAGGAAGGAGGGGAGGGAGCGGATGGGATGGAGGGAGAGAGGAGATGGGTGGAGAAAGGGGAGGGGAAGAGGAGGGGAGAGGGGATGTGAGGGAAGAGAGGGGAAGGAGGGAGGGTGAGGGTGGGGGAAAGAGGGAGGGTGGGGGAAGAAGGGAGGGGATGGGAGGGAGGGTAAGGGGAGGGAGGGGAAGCAGGGAGGGGAAGGGCAGGGAAGGGGAGGGAGGGGAAAGAGGGGAAGGAGGGAGTGGGAGGGAGGGAATGGCGGTAGGGAGAGACAGAGGGAGGGAGCGACGCAGGGAAGGGAGGTATGGAGGAGAGTTTCAAGGTCTTTTCAGCCACAGCAACGCGTGGCGGGGTACAGCTAGTAGACTATAATTTTCTCTCGTCGATCCTGCTAGAGCTCACCAAAGTCTCAATAACGGACCGGTGTTCATGATGTGCTGTTGCTACACATTCAATGCCGATAATAGGAAAATTATGGTGTCCATCTTGGTCCATGGATAGGGATTATCTCAATGTCATGGGAACCGTTAATTCCGTAATCTTTTGCATTTGGCTTGAATGTCGTGAATTCCCAAAATACCACGAATTGCCGCTGACACGAAACGGAGTATCCCCCTGAAAGCTATCTGGGGGATGAATTAATCTATCCCCCGGATGAAATTAACCGGTTTATACTATCCGGAGGGATAAACCATTCTATCCCCCTTTTTTAAAATGCACATAATAAGTTTCTTTATGCTGTAGGCCTAGTCAAAATTTAAAGTGGCTCTAATTGTTTTAAGTGTCCTAAGCAATGCTCAGATAAAGTCAACTCGAATTTATTTAGTGACTCTGAGTGTTTTTAAGTGTTTTAAATATTTTAAGTGCTAATTCCTTATCTCTTAACATTAAAAATCTAATTATATCTTATTTTCCAGTATAGGAAAGAGGATCCATGAAGACCCATCTAAAACTATCACTCTTAACAATACCACCATTAACCGTGTATCCCAGACTAAATTTCTGGGATTAATCATCGATGAGCATCTTAGATGGAATTTCCATATTACCCTTGTCAAAAACAAGATTGCTAAATCTATTGGAATAATTAAAAGGCTCAAAAATATTCTTCCTCCCCTACGCTTAAAACTCTCTAAAACACCTTGATCCTACCTTATCTTAAATTTTAATTATGGTATTATAATATGGGTAGGTGGATACAAAACTCACCTTGAACCCCTGCTACTGTTGCAGAAACGTGCTGTTAGAATCATCTCAGGCTCCCACCATCTGGCTGCCTCTGCAGGCCTATTTAAAAACCTTGACCTATTATCTGTTGACGACCTATATAAACTCCAACTGGCAGTATTTATGCACCGACATCAGAATCATTTACTACTCAGTCTTTTTAGGGACTATTTCACAACCAATCCACAACTATAACACCAGATCACGCTTCAACTTACACCAGAAACCTTGTAACACTAACACTAAACAATTCACTGTCAGACTCTCAGGACCCAAACTATCGAATAACATTGACCCTTACATCCGCTCCATCAAATCCGTTAACTCCTTTAACTTAAAGTTTGCCTTTAAAAAACAGTTACTTAAAATAGATGATTCTCTCTAAGCTATTTTTATTATGTTAATAGCCAACCTTAGCCACGATGTCGATTCTATTTTTTTACCTTGTTTCCTTACCTAGTCTTAATTTTGCTGGGGATGACTAGATAAGCGTTAGCTTATTCTCCTCACGAGTCGATTCATTTAACCTTCTAATACACTACTATCTATTTGCATATATAATGTCTTTACTAATATGTTTTTCTCATTTCATTGCATCTGCTTATTTAAAGTGCAGCGCGATCAGTAGTATGTATATACTGAATCGATTCAATAAATTTGAAAAAGTGCTCTAAAAACAGGGCAAAACAAATTATCTAGTAGGAATAAACATACCTGTTAGTGTCATAGCTCAAAGCAAAGCAGATGAAAATTAATTTGCAAAAAATACACGCGGAAGCGGTTTTTTCTACTTTTTCAAATTTGGGGGATACAATTAATACGGGGGATACTCTATATTTCGTGACACCACGATTTTGGGGCAAATTTCAGCTCGTGAATATGTTACCACTTTCACCCATTTATAAAATGCCATCGTGAATTTAGAACTTTTCAGTTAATTTCTATTATCCCTATCCATGGTGGCTTGTGATCAATAATACAGGCTAGCAGCTACTGACTCGATTCGGGCAAGTTGAAATTGAGAGATGTTTACATGTATACTTGCCCGAAACACAGAAAAGTCCACGCCGCCTTCTACGCCTGCTGCTACTACTACTATTACTACTACTACTACTACTACTACTACTACTATTACTACTACTACTACTACTACTACTACTATTACTACTACTACTACTACTACTACTACTACTACTACTACTACTACTACTACTACTACTACTACTACTACTACTACTACTACTACTACTACTACTACTACTACTACTACTACTACTACTACTACTACTACTACTACTACTACTACTACTATTATCATTACTACTACTACTACTACTACTACTACTACTACTACTACTACTATTATCATTACTACTACTACTACTACTACTACTACTACTACTACTACTACTACTACTACTACTACTACTACTACCTCTACTACTACTACTACTACTACTACTACTACTACTACTACTACTACTACTACTACTACTACTGCTACTACTACCACCACTATTACTACTCTCTTTGGAAATAGTGGTTTGGTTCCGTAGAAGTGAGTATGTATTACTCTTGCCTTTATCGTTTTCTGTCGTTCTCGATTTTATTCTCGTTCCATTTTTCATTGTCATCATCTTTCTCTTGCGACCAAGGTAATTAGAAACCTATTTTTAAACACTGCTCTCTTTTTGTCATGTAGGCTGAGAATGAAGAACTTCATCCTAACACTCTGCCTGTTGGTGCTCGTTGCCGTTCCGTATGGACAAAGTGCCAGTACTGCTACTGCTACTACTACTACTACTACTACTACTACTACTACTGCTGCTGCTAATTCTAGTACTACTACTACTCCTGGTGTCAATAGCCCTGGTATGTAGAAAGACGAGTAAATGCGCCGGTGTTGAAGTATTTCCCTTGGCAGGAAGCTATGACTGTTGAGAAACATAATCAGTTTTATTACGCTTTATTCGAGCATTTAGTCAGACATAGTTTACCAGTTTTACAATATTATTTGCAGCGCAGACCAAGTCAAGGGCGGATCCAGGGGGGACCAATCCGGCCATGGCCCCATACAAAAATTGCATGGGACGTGGCCCCCATTTGGTTTCAACAAGCGGGAGAGAAAATCAGGACACCAGGTCCCCCATAAAAAAATCGCACGGGACGTGGCCCCCATTCGATTGACTATCATCCCAGACTGTTCAGAAAAATGGACGGACGACTAAAAAAAAAAGGTCATCAACTTTTTTGGCGGTTGAAAAGACGAAATTTTTTCCTGTCGAACCGAAAATTTTGGGCCCCCCTTCGAAAATTTCTGTATCCGCCCTTGGACCAAGTCACACAGATAAGCGGCTTATTGGCAGTGCGCAGCCTGTAACTTCTTATAATGAATTATAATTAAAAAGTTGTCTAATTAGTCTCTCCAACTATTCATAGATTAAAATTTGTGAAGAATTTAATGCGAGTTTGTCTTTGGTTAAGGAATATAACTTAATTGCCTACCTAGCTAAAAAGACCAACTCGTCCTTATATATAGAGGCTACCAACGTAGTGACCACGAGATAACCTATCTACATGTACAATTGTACATACCGATGCCTAAGTGTCATCATGCATAGCCTAATTGTTCAATTCTCGAAATCATGCAAACTGTCCAACTGGTTTATTTACTTGCTTAAGCCCTAACTTGTGTCTTGTGGGAAATGTTCATTGGCATATTTTTCCACTCACGATGCTCATTAATAAAGGTTAACACTACAGGGTGCGGCCGAAAAAATAATCCATTACGAAAATTGCAATTTCTCGAAACCGCTGAATATTTTGTTACAAAATTTCGCCAGTCTATATGACACAAAGGCCTAGCAGCTATCTACAGCTTGGCCAAATCTAATGAAATTGGAATCATGAAATCCAAAATGGTGCAACCCTGAAGTGAAACAATGTTATCATCGTTTCAACATACATTTACCGGTACTGACAGCAATAAGTATTATTGACTTTTTATATAGCGCACCTTCAAGGTAAGCTACTCAGAAGCGCTCCCAGTTCAACAACGGCTAAATAAGGCAGTTTTTAAGCGAGAAAGAAACATAGTGGTGTGACCTCTAGGCACCAGGCGGAGAGCAACAGGGAGCCCATTCCAGGTTCTAGGGCCAGCCACTGAGAAAGAGCGTCGCTGCATTATAGCAGTTCGAGAACGAGGGGTCAAGATTTCAGCTTGATCAGCTGATCGGAGGTAAGATCGCCGCTGGACACCAGAGGTGGGACAGCAGAGTTTCTGCAGGTACATGGGAGCAATACCCTCCATACAGCGCCAGATTAGTGCAGAAACCCTATAAGTGATGTGCTGTGTAATTGGAAGCCAGTGAAGGACATTTCGCATGTATTCCTTAACTCGATCGAATTTAGGAATGCGACCAATAAGACGTGCAGCTGTGCGCAGAACCCGGTCAAGACACCTAATCCGGATCGCCGGGAGCCCGACATAGAGGGCACTGCAGTAGTCGAGGCGAGAGACCACAAAGGCCTGAACAAGAGTGGCAGCCGCAGTAGGGGTCAGAGATCGAGATACCACCCTAAGTTGACGTAAAAAAGTAACAACTGGAACACTGGGCACAGGTGGGGGGAGTAACGATTCTCATTACCGAACTTCACTGTAGGCCTACACTTCTTACTTTTCCTTGCACAGTGTTTTTAGTTGGGTTTAGCAAGCTTCTTTCCATGTAAATATTAGGGTTTTTTAAATTTTGGATCATGGAGAAAGTGAAAGTGCGCAAAGAACGTCCTTGGGAGGCTCTTTTGACAGAGCAGATATTTTCGGCGATCTTTCATTACACGAACGTAGGAGTGAAAAAGATAGTGACGATGAAGACACTGATGGAACTAGAACACTCTGAGCGAACGATAGCCTTGAAGGATTTGGGTAAAGGCAATAGTATAGTTCTAGATTTCATGGTTGAACTTTCTGTATGCACTCCTTTCACGGTCATGGTGCATCGGGATTTTCATCGTAGATATCAGTGATCACATGCACCGACGGATTGTCATTCCACATAACAAAAGTAGAACTCTACTTTTCATCAGGTCTATAGGCAACGGAAATTTGAGGCTGCCTAGTCAGCGTTCCAATCTGTTAGGCAATAACTGTGGCAGCCTGTTGGACGCAATCAGCATAGTTAAGTTAGGTGAAGAATTGGATCACCATTCACCATTGAGTTTTTATACTTTCAGCCCCTGCAGTCTTGCAAAACAGTTGTAATCCTACCCCATGTCACAAGAACCAGTAAAAAATCTGTGCTAGGTAGCCTATATATGTAAGGCAAACCTTTCTAAAGTCCGCTTGAAAATCTTCCACGAACAATGACTTAGGCTGCTCTGCTTGTCGCATGGAAAATAATCATTTTCAGATATTTTTCTGTTATCCGTTTGATTTTTACAAATTACAACACACAAAACGATTATGATGTCACACGACCTCACTAAGAGCTGTGAAGAAGCTGTTTATGGAGCAAGCTGTTAGTATTTTATATTTTATATATTGAGGTCTCAATTTGTGAATCCGTGACTGAACGTTATGCATGGGCAAAGTTTCTGCTGATGATAAAATGGGAACTCGGAATTTGCGTGAACAGAGACTGGGACATCGCGTGATCATAGCAAGATGCCCAGTGAAAAGTGGAGCCTGAGCACCTTGAAGGCTATCTGTAAACGGGTGTCCGGACAATTCGTCGACGGGCAATTCGTCGACGGACAATTCGGACCGGACAATTCGGAGACGGACAATTCGGAGACGGACAATTCGGACCGGACAATTCGCACCGGACAATTTGGACCGAACAATTCTTAGCAGCCAAAATTCGTGATGGGACTTCCACTTTTAAGTCAGATTTTCCTAGCTTACCCATCTCCATCACCCAAAATGTATTACTGTTCAAACTAATAATTATCTGACACCTGACTAGCGGGCATAAAAACCATGGGCCTATATAGGTATGAAAACTACATTGATCTAAATGAACTGCCTATAAGTTGATAATTTACTGCATTTAAATTTCTTATTTTCAGCTATTGAACCAATTTTAAAAGATCAGACAGCATATGCTTGGTGCCATATAATTATTCTATGCCAATGATAAATTAAAGTTTCATCCCCGTAAGTGTCTCGCAAGATTTTTATATGCACTCCGAATCGTCCGTTTTCGATTTGTCCAGGTCCAAATTGTCCGTCTCCGAATTGTCCGGTCCGAATTGTCCGACGACGTATTGTCCGTCGACGAATTGTCCGGGAACCCTGTAAACGTGATCATGTAACGGAGATCAGATGTGGGAAGAGAGACAGGAAGTGGTCCTTTGGTCTGACGGAAAAAGCGCGATGAATGATGCAAATCTAATGTGCGGGGGGTAATCTGAAACCGGGGTAATTTGAAACCTTTACACCGGGGTTTCGGGTTGGGGTGGGGGTTGAGGCCCTAAGCCTTTCCTGCCTCCAGGGGTGCAACTAGAACATTTTCCTTGAGGGTCCTCGCATTGCGAGCAGGCGCGGATTCAGAGGGGGGCGGAGCCGGCGTACGCCCCCCTAAACCTGCAGCAAATGTTCTCAAACTAAACTGACCTAAAACTAATATAATTGCAATTTGGGAATAGGATGTTTGAAGTAGCTGGACCGGCAGAATGGAGCTCTCTTACCGGAGCTCTCTTACCTACTTACCTGAGTTGCTAGCAGACGTTGCCCACGTGACCAATGACTTTTGCCGTGACGTCATTCACAAAGTTCATGTACAGACAAAATTTACGTAAATAGGAATTGGTCAATTAAAAAATATGTCGAGTGGTCCGCCGTCAAAACGGCTTAAACAGGCAGTTTTATCATTCGCGAATAAGCCGACTGCCGTTGGTAAGACATATAAGCCTATCTTAGGCCTAAATCTCAAAATATGGCATATGATTATCATTATAATTTTTAAATTCGTCGTGCTGATTATAGCCGCCGAAAGCGTTCAGCTGCCGATATTATGGACAAAAGCTTTAGACGTGATCCAAGGATATAAAATGGTGACGAGTGTTAGAGCAGCACTAAACAATCCCCGACAGGATGACAGCGAATGGGAGCATGTTTTCCAGAAAGCTACTAAAATGGCAGAGACAGCTGGCGCTGGACCAATTACTACACCAAGAATATGCTCAAAACAGATTCACCGAAGCAACACACCCGCTGTAACGCCATGAACATTTCAAACGAAACATTTATCTTCCATTTCTGGACAGTCTACTTCAGCAGTTTAGCCTACGATTTGGAGATCTTGCTAAAACAAGCAATTCGTGGTCTTAAGTCTCATTCCATCTAATGTTTCAAACATCGACGCACTCACTGCTGATGGTAAAGGCTACTTCATTACTATCATGATGACCTGCCTTCGCCGGATTCTTTTTCATCAAGAGTTAAAGCTTTGGCAGCAGATGTGGAGAAACGCTGACAGCACACCAAGCACCCTGTCGGACACCCTCGCTGACAGCCGCTCCTGTCGTATTATGTATCCAAATATTACCACAATAATTCACATTTTGCTGCTCACTTCTGTCACGGCTTGCAGTGTTGAACGAGCAAATTCTAGTCTGCGATTTGTGAAGTCGTGTTTCCGAAGTACAATGAACGAGGACAGATTTAATGCACTCATTTTATTGTTTGTCCACAAGGACATCAAGTTAGACATTGATGACATTATCAATGCCTACGCCAGAAAGCATCCAAGGAGAATGACATTGCTTAATCCACTGGCATGTGACACTTTATTATTTCCTTTTTGGATCAAGGGTTGCATGATCAAAACCGATAACTGATTTATAATCGTTTCACTGTTAACCTTCAGTGGAGACCAGTGGTTTTATATGAGAAACTATATATTTTTTAAAGTTCCACAACATCTTTAAGTATAAAACTCAAAGTTTGTCCTTCTGTGTGTGGGATGCACCAATTTTGCCCGGAGGCCTACTCGGAAATTACAGCGATTCGTTTAAAAAAAATTTTGCAATCGATTCTTACCCACATTTGGAGTTAAACGCCACTATTTTCGGCTGCCAATTCACTTTATAAGTCCCGAGATGTCAACATTTAAACTTGCACGCGATAAGCGATTCAAAATCCATTCACGTTGATCGCCTCCACAAGGCCTCCATTGACTACCAGAGAACTACAGCCAATGGCATGACGGTTTGAGGTCACGTGATATTTACTTCTATCGACAATATTTGCGAGGATTATTCTCGGCTTTTTTCTTCTGATCCACACGAGAAAATCATAAAGATCGCCATCCAAAAATCTTTCCATATTTTAAATTTCGCTGTTATAAAAACGATATATTAGATACGGCATAATTATGTTCACTAAACTCATGACGTCATTATTTTGAGCTCAAATCTTAACGTCACATCTCGCCAAACCGCGTAGCAAAAATGTTGTGGACGTAAATAATGCGAATATAACTGCAAATATTCGGAATAAAAAAAAGCGTAGATTTAAAAAACTTCCTTTATCTAAGTGGCAAAGAACAATTTATGAAAAAGCACGTTGCGCTGAATGGTAGTATCTTTTCAGAAAAAGTCTTTTTCTCAGTTACGTGTCGAATGGACTTAACGGGTTTTGCTCTTCGATTATCGACCAGACCTGTACACCTAGCGGAGAGGTTCGTTACTTCTCCTTAACGCGGGGGTCGATGGAAGGCGGGGTCAGAATGGTGAAATCGGAACGGGGTCAGGCGTGGCTGTGGACAAAAACTTATATTTCCCGGGCAACGCCGGGTTATTCAGCTAGTTTTCTATAAAAAGGATCATAGTTTTGCGTGATCTAATTTCAGGGGCGGAGACCTGAGCGGAGACTTGGAGGGACGGACCGAAAATTTCATCTTTCGCCGGAAAAAATTTCTGGCCATTCGCAAATTCTCGGGAAAAATTTCTATTTTCGCCGCCAAAAAAGTTGATGACCTTTTTTTTTAGTCATCCGGGCCAAATCTTCGCGAAATTTTCTATTTTCGCCGCCAAAAAAGTTGATGACCTTTTTTTTTAGTCTTGACGCTCAAACATTGGGGGAGACAAATGCGTCCCCCCAACACCTTTATTGGAGGGGACCGTCCCCCGCTGCCCCCCCTAGGTCTCCGCCCATGTCTAATTTCATATATTATATATATATATATATATATACGGGAATGGATTGGTAGTATTTACGCCCCCCCTAACCAGAAATCCTGGATCCGCCTCTGGCGAGTGTCGAATGCACGAAGCCCATATCGGCTAGGGGTCTGGAGGAGCGTCGTAAGCTCCCCCTGCAGCGGGGTATGGATGGGGAGCCCAGAAACCAACGCATTTTTAGCTGTTGACATCGCCTAGAGCACTTGTTTGCTAGCTACTTTTGGACGATAAGGTCATGAGAATTTCAAGAAGTCGTTTTGCAGAGTCGCAGACAAACAAGATAGCAATGTCAAAATTTTACTTTTAAAGAAACAGGTTTCGTCTTAACAAAACCATAAATTAAAGTGCAGGCCTATATCATGTTTATGAGTATACTGTCATAATTTTTTATGGGTATAGGAAAAAATTAATACAGGGCAAAATGTATAATTTCCTAATCCCTTATAAACTAATTCTGTGCAGGCCTATACTTTGTGTGTTTAGAAACCATTGGCTAGTGTTTAGAAACTGTGCAAAGGGAGGTGGTTCCTGAGGGGATATGTCCCTCCATATAATCGAATTATTTTAAATTTCCACACTGCAACGGTAGCATATACATGTACATGTAAGACTGTCCATTAAGCGAAAATCATCATTTCAGTGCTTATAGTCGTGATTTATGACTTTAAAAGTGTCCCCTCCTATTGTGGAAATTTGCGAAATTTCTGAACTGTAATGGTAACATTTTATGCTGTCATTTCAGCAAAATTTCTCATAATTTCATTGCTGAAAGACATGTTTTATGACTTCAATAAATGTCGCCTCCCCATTGTTCAAATTTTTCAATTTCCACATTTCAATAGTAGCCTTTTAGGCTGTCATTTTAACGAAATGGCTCATCATTTCATTGCTGGTAGTCGTGGTCTATGACTTCAAAAGCATATCCTTCAATTGTTTAATTTGTTAATAGGCCTATCCACAATGTGATGGTCACATTTTAAACCATCATCTCAACAAATTTCTCGCAATTTCTTTGCTGGAAGACATGGTTTTAGAAGGCGAGGGCGAACAGGAAGTGGACATGGGAGTCTCCGGATGGACGAACCAAAAACACGATAGATTTCATACTGGTCAATAATAGGAGAAGCGATGTGACAATGTGCCCAACATTTTCCAAGTCAGATGTAGCATCAGACCACAAACTTAAAATGGCAGGAATAAGAACTAAGATGAGAGTAGTGCACAGTAAGATGCTAGAAAGAAGATTCGACGTGGAAAGGCTCAGAGAAAAAGACGTCATGCAGCAGTATAGTAACATGATTGACAACAGGTGGAGACAGTGTGACTGGGACAGCATGAATACTGTAGAAGAAACATGGAGGGAAGTGAGACACCTATACGGAAGTGGTGAAACAAGTGATAGGATATAGGAAACAGCAGAGAAAGAAACCATGGATCTGAAGAGAAGTGCTGGACATGAGCGATCAGAGAAGAGATAATTATGAGGCCAACAAAAGCAAATAGCGAGGAAAACAGGAAAAAGTACAACAACCTAACTAAGGAAATCAAAAAGAAGGCAAAAGAATGCAAGGAGAGGTGGTTGAAGAGAAATGCAGTGAGGTAGAGAACAGCGTAAGGAGCCAGAACATGGGGAAGCTATTCCAAATAGCAAGAGAAATTTGCGGCGATGCAAAACCAAGATTACCAACGGTGAAGGACAAAGATGGGAGGCCACTAGAAGACAGGGAAAAGATTAAACAGAGATGGAAGCAACATTGCGAGGAGCTGTACAACGTTTGCAACCCAGTGGACAACACAGCGTTGACAGAGCTACCAACCAGTAATAGTCAAGAACAAAATAAAGGAGGATGTACTAAAAGACGACATACAGACGACCATAAGGAACATGAAAACAAGAAAAGCACCAGGATTCGACAATATCACGGCTGAGATGATACAGGCTAACGAGGTATGCTCGGCAGAGATGCTGCACATGCTCTGCAACAAAATCTACCAAGAGAAGAAATTTCCATCAGACTGGGGAAGGGCCGTCATTGTGCCAATACACTAGAAGGGCGATAGAATGGAATGCAATAACTACAGAGGAATCAGCCTGCTGAGCGTACCGGGGAAGGTATACACCAAGATACTGCAACAGCGTCTGAGGAAATATGTGGAGGCGGTGGTGGCTGAGGAACAAGCGGGCTTCAGAGCTGGAAGAGACACGATAAACCAGCTATTCGTAGTCAGACAGCTGTCAGAAAAATTCTTTGAGATAAACAGGACCCTGCGTAACAACTTTATAGACTTCAAACAGGCATTTGACAGTGTGTGGCAACAGGAACTGTGGCAGGTGCTCAAAAACTATGGGATACCAGAGGAACTAGTAGTGCTACTAGAGGATCTCTATAGCAAGTCAGTGAACGCAGTTAGAGTGGATGGAGAGCTAACAGAGTGGTTAAAGATCGTGGTGGGAGTAAGTCACCAGACCTCTTTCACCTGATCTTCAAAGCAGTAATGAGTCTGGCAATGTGATCAGCAGAGGCCGGCGTTACGGCAAATGGATGGCTGCTCAACAACCAGCGCTTTGCGGATGACATTGACCTTGTAGCGGACATGCCAGAGCAGCTGCAGGATCTGACAGACCGGGTAGACAACAGTAGCAAAAGACTGGACCCAAGAATTAATGTAGAGAAGGCAAAAACAATGACTGCCGGAAAACACAATGAAGATCTGGAAATAAGACTGGAGAACAGGGTGCTGGAACAGGTGACAGAATTCGTGTACCTTGGGAGGTTTGATAACGGAGGACGTGAATTGCACAAAGGACATCAAACGTAGAATTGGCCTTGCAGTAGCAATGTTTGGACGGCTGAGTAAGATGTGAAAAACAAACAGCATCTCGATAAGAACGAAGATGAAGCGATATGGAACACTTGTTCTACCGGTGCTACTGTATGGAGCAGAGTGCTGATGTCTGCGCAGAGATGATGAGAGAAGATTACTGGTGGCGGAGATGAGCTGGCTGCGAAGAATTGGGTAGAAGTCGGAGAGACAGGATCCGAAACGAAGTGACTCGGGAGGAGCTGGGTCAAAAGGAAACAGTGGACAAGATCAGAAAAAGAAGACTCACCTAATTAAAGACAAAATAAAGGTTACCAGCCGCAGCTCTGCACGGGCATGTGGAGGGAAAGAGAAGTCAAGGGAGACAAGCAAAGACCTGGATGGACAATAATAACAGAAGATCTAGCAGCACAGAACATGTATATGAGAGATGCGGTGGATAAAATCAGAAACAGAGCAAGCTGGAGACGGCATGTTGAGGCCTCATCGTTGGCGTAGGACCTACGCCTGACGGAAGAGAGACCAAGAAGAAGAAGAAGAAAAAGGTTTAAGAGTTCAATAAATGTCCTCTTCCGGTTGTTTAAATGTTTGAATTTTCATACTGCGATTTTCGTACTTTAAGCTGTCGTCTTGACAAAATTGCTCATTATCGACAAACAGTGGATAACACTCCAGAAAGTTATAATGATATTTCTGAAATATTACTGAGATATAGGGGGAAATAAGCATCTCCATTCCAGCCACAAACTTTGGAGAACCCCTGACCCATAAGACTCCGCCCATGAATACTTCTGCTAAATGAACACCACATTTCCCAATGTAGTTGTATGTGACTACCGGCGCAACCCCTCAGCAGGCTGGTGCACATACATGTAACAATGGTGGAGGGTCAGCGGCATGTTTTACATATTGCGGCGTAGGCTATTCTATTAGGATAAGCACTCTACGCTATGATAATTATAGTTGATTTAGTGGCCGTTAGTCACTTTCTAGTTTTCTTGAAATAAGCAATTGTAGAGATTTTCCGCTATAATTATAAGCGAAGTAAGCAGTTGTAGAGATTTTCTGCTTTTGCTTTGGGGCCTGAGCCACATTTAGGGGTGGAGCTAAGCCACTCATAGCCCCCTGGCGTCGCCACTGTTGTCTTCCTTGTTCAATTGAGCAAGCACAGGGTTTGTTTTTCAAAATGCAACAAGTCTAGGCCTAATTTGTGGGGCGCGGTGGTGTAGTGGGTATGTTCGTCGCCTTGCAGCCGAAGGGTTGCAGGTTCGAATCCACCTCAAGTCGCCGCGTAGGAACCTTGAGCAAATCCTTGACTCGCAATTGCTCAGCACTTCGGCGTGAAACTCCGATGCAGTGTCCGCTCTGCAGGCGGGAGCGTCTCTGAGTAGGAGCTTGAAGGGGCGCTATAACAAGTGCGCATACAAATATAAATTATTGTCAAGAACGCAGGCGAACTACTTTAGGGGCAATTAACTGATTTGTTGTGATTCTGATTATCTCCCTTGATTACGAAAGATTATGTGGAATGTTCTAGAAGATTCATCAAGCACCACACTCGCAGGTGGATCCTCAAGCACCACAGTTGCAGGTGGAAGTGGATCAAGTACTACACCCTCCTCCACCTGGAAATTCGAAAGCAGCACAGCAACAGTCGTACTTCCATTAGTATTGTCTACACTGTTTTCGGTCTTCTGGTGACGTATTCTGACGAGCATTCCGATGAAGATGGCGGCAAAAATGACAGTTAAAATATGCAGAGCAGAACGTTTATGAAGTGAATTAATTTCACCAAAGCGTTTTGAATTCTACTTTGCATTTTATAATGAAAAATGCTAAGCAATGAAAAAGGTCAAAAAACTATATTAAATTTACATACCTGTTAGTGCATTCATAGATATAAAAACTATATCTATGAGTATATTAGGGGGTGACGCGTAGGCCTATTCGAAGTTGCAAATATTTTTTTGTCAAATCAGCAACTTACTTAGACTGGTTTAAAATCGAAGTAGGCCCATCGTATAATTTGTAGGGTAGACGCTGTTTTTAAAGCGTTGGTTATGAAGAGTCGAAATGGGAACCTAAATGGCTATCTCCACCCATACGTACGTACACTACTAAGCAATTGCATTGAGTAGAGTAGCCTATTCACGACAAGCTTGGTAAGTGTAAGTCTGTTGGATGGAGAGGCTATATATGTTCGACACGATTTCTCTGACGAATTAGCCACGTTGTAGATTTTAGTTTTGTAACCTGTTTTTGTTCCAATAAAGCTGATCATTGCTTAAGTTGTTTGGAACTTAACTTGTTCATTAAGTGAGCTACTGTCGTCGATGTTGATTCTGATAGCAGAATAAATGCTTAATTCTGAGATGAAACAAAATGTCCACAGCATGGTGAGTCGCGACGTTACAAGAATCGGAAAGAAAGAAGCTTAACAGATCACGTAGGAGTGATCGTCTAATTATTTATGGCGGAAAGCCTTATAGTACTGTAATGTAATAGACCTCCTGTCGCTCTACCAACACCCCCACTCGACAGTAGCCTACCCGCGATCCCACCTAATAATAGTTTCTAGTTATCAAGGCACATGTCAATCTTATTACTTATGTTATACAGCCTGTCCCTTGTAAGTGGCTTGGTCATAATGTCTGTTAGCATTTGGTCACTGGGGCAATACTCTAAGTTAATTAATTATCCCACGAAACTGTAAGTCTCGAAGATGGTGATGTCGAACAACTATATGCTTGGTTCTTGCATTGATTTTCTCGGGTCGTTGCTTACAACCAGGGGTTTCTATCCCTATACATGGTGCATGGGCAGAGACCTAGCGGAGGACAGAGGGACGGTCTCCCCAATGGAGGTGTTGGGGGACGGCCCATGTATTTGTCCACCCCCCCCCCCACCAATCGTTGAGCGTCAAGACTGAAAAAAGGTCATCAAGTTTTTTTGGCGGCGAAAATAGAAATTTTTCCCGAGATTTCGGCGGATGACCAGAAATTTTGGCCGGCTAAAAGATGGAAATTTTTCGGCGACACTCAGCCATTCGTTCGTCAAAAAATATCGCGTCTTTCCGTCCTCCCCAAGTCTCCGCCTAGGTCTCCACCCATGCATGGTGGGCGCGACTTGAGCCTAGTGGAAAATATGGGGAATCGGAAAAGAGCCAAAAACTCACGTCGATAGGGGAAAAGGTCGGCCAGGAGGGCAATGTTTAATAGGCATCTCTAGGAAGAAGTTCCCCAGAAATTACTTACCCCCATAGAACATTTTGCAACATTGTAATATATGGTGTCTCGATAGGACGTGAACGATTTTGAATGCAGACAATATATATATATATATATATATATATATATATATATATATATATATATGTTATACACAATATAATGTGGAAAGCTGTATACTGGCGGATAGGTCGTTCAAATGAGAATGTTACGCAAAAAAATAGATCACTAGCTCACTTATTCAAGTTTTAGCGCCAATATCCGTGACGTCATCAAATTCGTGCCAAGTAAACGTCCAGTAATATAGGCCGAAAACAGTATTGTAAGACCATCATTGTTAATCCACACATAATTAATAAATTAATACAAATTATCATTTAGTATTTAATAATATGGTAAACGTGTTTTCTAGTACCTTAAATTATTTTCATGCTTAAAATGACTCAAAAAGCGCCGTAAATTAATCCAAATAGCGTACATTTGACCAACTCACGGAAAAGCAAACTTAAAATATGCTAAGAACAAGAATATTGGCAGAAAATATCTTTTTTAAATGTCCCATTTTCTATGCGAAATCGCCGTTCGAATCGCCATTGAACCACAACATTTGCCCGGATGTTGTGGTAAGCGCACAAACCATCGACGTAGCCTATATTTGTCCATGCGACTATAAATAACATGTACGTCAAGACTTCGGTCCTAAGTTCAAAATGAGAAATGGAAGCTGGATGAAGGTACTTACAGATCTGAAATAGAAGTGGGATTGATGAAAAAACGCTTAAGTAATGGAAGCTGGATGATGGCGCTCTTATATCTGAAATAGAAGCTGGGTTAATAAAAATATTATAGCTTAAATAGGAGCTGGATTGATGAAAATGTTGTTGATTAAAGTGGAGCTGGATGGATGAAAATATTATAGCTTAAATAGGAGCTGGATTGATGAAAAATAATCATTATTGAAACAGAAGTTGGATTCATAAAACAGCTGATGCAATCGAAATGCTGTACTTTTACTTACTTACTTATTTTTGCCTGCTGTCTTATTGCACATATGCTGCACGCAACTTCCGGAAAGGGTTAGAATTGAATAACAACTTCGATCGCCGGTTTGTTATGACAAAATATTACAAATTTTCAACGATTTCCTTCTTTTTAACAAATTCTAAGAATCATAATACATCAGTTAGGCAATAGCACGTTGGCAGAAATATTTTGAGGAGCTTTTTGTGCCATTATAAGTGTGAAAATAATTTAAGGTACTAAAATACACGTTTACCAATAATATTTCCTGTACTCTTTATTACAGCCTCAAGTCGATTAGGCATAGAGCCAATTAGATTTTTCAGAGTTGTCAGAGGTATCGATGTCCATGCCTTACGGACCCGACGTTTTAAGGTGTTCAATGTCTGGGGTTCGGGATGGGCATAAACAAAAATATCAATGGATACATCTCACCGGGGTACTGGCCGTGTAATTAGCCGGATTGGTCACCAATAGAAAATGTTTGGAGTATTATAGCGGCAACTGTTTATGACGATCCCGTATTTATTATTGATGCAGTATTCTTGCTAAGAAATTTCATCATTTCAGAAAATGCGGGTCCCTAAATCTGCGGGCCCGGGTGCTGCAACACCCTTAGCACCTACCTTAATGCGGGCCTGTCGTCCGCTGGAGGTTTATTTGACTCCCCAGAAACCTTCATTCCATAGTTAGGTGACTAGATCCAGTGGCGTAGCCAGGAATTTTTCATGGGGAGTTTCATGGCCGGATACCCTGCTTTTTGTTGTTTTTCTTATTTAAATGGACAAATTACCTTTAAAAACCCTTTTTCCGGAGCCAAATGGGGGTCTTAACCGCCGAAACCCCCTTGCCTACGCCACTGACTAGATCACATATATTGCCGGGAGAGAACGTCGGCCCAGGAAGGGACGGGAAGAATATGGATTGAGCCCGGTTGCTTAGGGGGGATAGAAGCCCTTGTGTGCGACTCGTAGGCGACGTGGCCAGCCAGGAACTGCGACCCTGCAAGTCTTCGGGGTAGAGGGAGGGCGACTACAGCAACTGTTGACTGGCGGGGTCCGCCATACGGGAGTCCTGATAGATTCGGACCCGTTAATGACGGGCAATGCAAATCTGATGTTTCAGCCAGTTTAAGCTAATCATCGTAATTATCATCGTCATCACAATCGTCGTCATCATCAATGTGACCAGAGCCGTAAATCCCGGGGAGGGAAGGGAGGGAATTCCCTCCCCACTTTTAAAGCTGGGGAGGGAACGTGAAGGAATTCCCTCCCCACAATTTTCTCAGCTGCGTCACAAATGCTAAAGCTGTAAGCGTCTGCACATTGCTCGAAAGTGGATATTTGAAGATTTGCTCTGTGGGATCAAAAGCCACACAGCGAAAAGAGGTGTAAATGTGTTCTTTGATAGATAAAATCTCTTCTTTATTAATACAAAGAGAGAGGAATTTATGATTTGACATGACCAATATAGGCTATATCATCCTGAAAGACTGCAGGAGGAAGACAGCTAATCATACACACACACATGTATAATTATATATATATATATAATTATATATATATATAACGCATACATACCCGTACTCAAACTGGACAAGTTCCTAAGATCCTTTGTGGCTTGATGCACAAACACCTCTCCGGTCTGCTGATCTCCTTGATCTCTATAGTTCATCAGGCAGGGACTACTGCCTATGGCCCAACACCGAGCTTTTGCCATTGTAAATCCTTATATGTGGAATAACCTCCCTCCTTTATCTATCCCTTTTAAGATCTAATTAGACTTATTAGAGGGTGACATCTTCAGCCCTTCACTGCTTCAGGTCATTCTTATTCCCTCAGGGCTTTCACGCTGAGAGTGCCTCTGAATACCCAGTACTGTAAGAGGCGCCTTGTAAATTGGCATATAAGTTTACAATACATACATACGTGCACTCACGGTTCATGCATGCATGCATACATAGCATGTATACACAAGTACATAGGCTAATCATATTGGAAGCGTGGGCTCTTAGATTTGAAAGGAGAAATACTGATAGGCATATCATGCAGTTCATCTCGAGACTATGTTATGCCGCATATTCGACTTAAGGCCTACAGAGGATTACAAATAAATTTAAAGAAATAAAATTCTTGAATTGAGTGCGGTGTGTTAAATGATATAAGAAGTCTCATCTCTTTCGTTTTTCCAAATGACTTCAAGCGGAATGGCGTGCTGGTAAGTGGTACGAAAATGTGCAATGACTTCTCTATCAAGAAGAGCTTTTCACATACACAAACAATAATAATTATAGCCATTGCCTCAATCTGTGCTCCAGAAAAATGACTAACAGCATTGTATAATAGTATTATACGTCATTATGATCAGATTCCTGTCATTTTATAATCTTCTACGTTTAAGAAATCGGTTTTGGTTGCAGTTTATATTTGTAATCACAATCTCCAGAGTAGGCTACTTCAGCGTCCACAGAAGCTATTAGGTAGCAAGAGTCAGCCTATTTTGCGGATTTCTGTCAAACTAAATTCGGCTATTAAAACAATCGATAGGCAAGAGATGGCAAAAACGACAAAATGATTATGATAAAGTATTGTTGTGGTCCTGTGGATTGTATAAGCTTGCAAATATAATTATGAAGTTGTGTATAATTAAAATTAGTTTTCACCTTAGGCCTATAATTGACTGAGATTCACTCAACGTTCAGACATGTTTTGACCCCTTGCGGCCTTGCCAACTCATTGTATTAGATTTTAACGGTGTTGTTGTTTAATTTGATGATTAAACATTTGACACTGAATACAGAAGCGGGTAACAGGCTAACAGCTCAGTTTACAGTACAAATGAGTTGCTAAAGATGAATGCATATGCCTACTAAACCATGCAGATGGAGAAGTTAAAATGAAGAGAATATAAGCCACTAAATAGGTCTAATACTTTCAACTCTTTCGGTTTGGCAAGAGAACCAAGCTAGTGACTAGTCGTGTTGTTCCATGTAGTCCGAACATCGGGGAACATAATTTTATTATAGGCTAGGCCTATGAATGTGCAGTAGGCCTATAGTGCGAAGCACTGCGAAACAACAATTTTTAACACTAACTTTGGGTGGGCTTCTTGAGGGAGGTAGCACAATTCCGAGGGGACAATTTTCCCTCCCCACATTTAGTTACAGATTTACGGCCCTGAATGTGACATAAGTTCATGTATTGAAGCATTGGATGAATTAATTAATTCATTCATTCATTCATTCATTCGTTCATTCATTCATTATATGGACTTATATAACAGAACGGCAAGAAGACTACTCAGGAGCACTCCAAGCCCAGCCACGGAAAAAGAAAAACGACTTGAAAGATAATAGGCCTATATATGAAACGAAGTTTGATTGCTCAGATGTAATAAACGCAGATTTGGATAGTCTCCAAAAAGTTTCTCAGTCCAACATAGAGTTTTTCGTTTACCGAAGACTATCGAACCCTAGATCGACACCACAAGGTGTGACTTGTACATTCCCGTTGGATTTCTGAATGAAACTCTGCACACTCCCAGCAAATATAATGCTTGCACCAAGCACAGAAGATAACGCTGCATCCCTCGTCTTTCTCAATGGGAATGCTACAGTTAGGGCAGCGCTTTCTATTTTTAACATCTGCTTTCAGCCAAGCCTCAATGCTCCAGACCTCATCGCAGGTTTTTGATCCATGAAAGTCACTATCGCAGTACAGACAGAATCTGCCCTGGCACAAGAGGCAAGCCTTCATCTTATCCGCATGATAAACCACACACATTGCACCACATCTTTGTCGTGGACAAAGCCCGAATGAAGCCGTATTGTCCATAACGAAGCTCTTTAACACATCCCGAAGTATCTTTCTGATCTTACAATACTGCATTACTCCACAGATGTACCAGAGTTCAGCTGCACTGAGAGACTTGTCACAGTTTTCGAAGCAACACTTCACTGGAACTTTCCTGTCCTTCGTCGACTGAATGATCAACTGAAGCAGGCATTTCTTGCAGTACGCATGTCCACAGACACTTAGCAAATAGCAGTTTGCGCTCGAAGCGTCTAAATTCTCACGCCAACAAACTGAACAGATTAAATCTGGCTTTTGACCTTTTGTGTCCAGTGGAACATCCATGCGCTGGAGCAGTGTGGATTTTATTTCCTCTGAGTATTGCTGGTATGCATCGGCTGTTGCTTCAAGCCAGAGTTCAGGACGGTCGTCAAAAAAGAAGTACTGTGAAATGTCACTGTTACGTTTGAGATTGTCCAGATGAGATTTCATGCTGTGGAACAGATTCTTTAAAGCATGGGTATAATAGCAGGTCCTACCAAAGTCAAACAAGTACCAGCTCAAGTCACAGGAATTACCTTTAGGCCTACCTGCCACAGCTGCCAGCTGCTTCTTCAGAATGTTTGCTGACTGATTTTTATTAGAAGGATCCCCGTAGATATGCACCTTCTCCTGAAATGTAGGTATGTGTATGCAAGTGTTCGTGAACTGCATCAGAAACTTCAGAAACTTTGTACCATCATTGCTCTGCAGGTAATGCAGCTGCTCGTTGTCAAAACTAACTTTGGCAGGTAGAAAGAACTCCTCTAGATACTGTGTAAGACTGCGCGTGTGACAATTCTCAGTGGTGGTCACACTCACAAGCACTTGAAGATTCATGCTCGAAGGATTCACCAACACATGCTGATCCTGTTTGATCCAATGCTTAACAATATTTTCTTTCTGCATTTTCCCCAGAAATTCTTGCAAAGGCTTTTCTATAATTTGATAGAAACCTTGGGTCATTGTGATGCGAATAGTTTTCACATCTCTTGCCAGTTTTGATTGGTGTCTTAGGAAAACAGAGAAATCAGATCTCGAAATGCCTTCTATGCATCTCGTTCCAACTCTAGCACAATAGATGTTGGGAAAGACAATTTTGAGATCAAATTCATTAGGAGTTTCTGAATTTGCTTCTACCAAGGTGGCAGCACTGTCCTCGCATCCATCAGCTCTCAGTCCAGCTTTTGCAAACGCCCGAATTATATAATTAACGATAATTGTTTTGGCATCTTTACATGCTATTAAAACATTTCCATTAATTTCATCTTTCACTTCATCGTTGATCAGGCAGTGCAGAATTACTTCCACTGAACTGTCAAAAATAACCATGTCGTCAATCAAAATATATTTCTGTTTAGCAATCAAAGATTCATTGAAACCTTCGTAATCTAGAGCAGTTTTAGCAGCTGCCAAACGCTGATTATTGCACAGATCTTCAATCCTACTATTGCTGATGCTTTGATTTTCTTTATGGGCTGGATATATTTCTTCTGCATCTGAGGTGTATGAAATTATGGCGGAGTTATTTACTTGAATTTCTGGAGGGTGAACACCGATCATGACCAAACACTCTAGTCCTTCTCCAATCTGAATTCGTAAAGGACTTTGAAGATGTGGAAAGGGAATCTCCAGTACTTTTGTCTCTAGCTCCGCTTGAAGGTTTTCAAGTTCCTCTTCCAGCACAGATTTCGCTCTGTCACAACCGACATTGGGACACAGAACTGTGATCTGTTTTAGGTCTCTGTCATACATGACTTTAATGACATGTCCACAAATTAATTTAAGCCTCTCACAAAATTTTTCTGATGATGCAAGAGATCCAAGTTCAAAACTCATATATTCTGTGGCAACAGGAATGCAAAAGAATTGATCCACCATGTCTTTTGGTGTTGTGCTTTGGTATTTTGACAGTATGGAAGCTGCCAAATCATCTCCAATGGAAACAAGTAGATTCACCTCCTCTGGAATGTGATCACTGTTCAAAGCATCAAGAGCCAACACAAATCTTGGTGGTTCGTTTGTTAGCCTGTAGCAAGATTTTCGTCCAATGAGACCTGAAACTTTTGATGAAATCTGCATATATCCCAAGTCTTTGTGACCTTGATAAATGCACAGACGATTGTACCATAGTTTTGCCATGATTTCCATCATCGTTTCATGCACATGGAGTACATTCGTGTTGAAGTTGAATGCAGTTGGCTTTTTCAGAACAGACATCAGTTCAACGACATCTGTGTAGCGATTACGCAATTGTTGATCAATCTCTTTAAATGTTTTTTCTTTGAAGCCATTTTTACGAAACCATGCCGCTTGTTGAGTCTTACTATTTCCAGACTTGGTGTGAAGTTTCATGCACCATTGAGTAAAGGCACTTAGAACTGTCTGGATATCTCCAAGTTCACTGAAATTCTTCGCTTTTGCAATTCCAGATGTAAAGACATCTGTGAGATTACTGTCATTCATGAAAATTGAAGTGACGAGTCCTTCCAGAAAGATATTCTTTTCAAGGCATTCTCTGAGAAACGTCTGCTTCCTGAGATGGAATTCCTGACTTTGCCCTACGGAAGATTCACCAAACTCTGAGTTGTTTATTATGACGTACTCAGAATCAATGCAAGTATTGGGGCATTCCTCAGTGACCTACACACAAAGAAAACATACTAGGCTTACTATAAGGACAAATCATACTTTTTAGTTAAGGACAACAAAAACATGGCCTACTTCATGATGGTCTTGCACAATTTTCTACGAGAATTATTGCAACTTGGCAAATTTAATTAAATGATTATGCTTCATTTTGTTACCTCCTAGGTAGCACATAATCTCTTAATGATAATAATGACAACAATTTCTATGCTGTAACGCAGCACATGCTGCTTAATACAAGAAGGCCTCAACAAACACAAGAACGCAATCAGCCTGAGTTACGCCTTACATAGAGAGAAGATAACGTCTCGAGACGAGATTTGAAGCCCTCAACTGAGTTGGCACTTATCCTTGATCTCGTCTAAAACTGAATTTATAGGCCTATGCATAGGATGCTATGGGGAGTAGGCTATCTATGAAAAAGTTGATAAACATAGTATTCTTGCCATAACATCTGTGGCCACTGGTCGACCTTTGAAGAACAAAAAATACCAGGACGCATTTCTTGATTAAATGATGCATCTCGACTCATCCCTCGCTATTCAGTAATCACTGTAATCAGTCCTTGCTTCAAGTTCAAACATTAATTTTTGTCCATTTTCTTTACTCGCTTATTGTTATAAGGATTTAAGCGTTCCTTTTGCTGTAAAAAACACTTCAGTGTTATTATTATTTGTTGAAGGAATTTGTATACAAGGATGCCACTCTGAATTTTCAAAAAGGTCAGATCCGATTGAAAAAAGGCTAAAAATGCTAGATTGACAATTTCTCTGAAAAATACATGAATTTTTCCATTTTTATGCTCGAAATTTCTGACGACCTTTTTCGTCGTCCGATGATTAAACTTTGCTTTCTTTTCCTGCTCGATAAAATTTCTGATGACCTACTTTTTCAGTCTTTCACTCCAAAATTTACAATTTTTTGTCCAAATTTTAAAAAATTCGACTTTGTTCACGTCTTTTGTGTATTTTGAAAGAAATTCTTGTGTAAAAAGTCGAAGAAACCGCCGTGAAGAAAAAAAGCTAGATCCTGACCAAAAAACTTAGAAACCTAGACAAGACCGAAAAAACCTGAATTTAGATGGAAAAAGCTGAGTGGCATCCCTGTTTGTATACATGTAGCTCCTCTTCAAGGACTACTCAGAGGCGTTCCCACCTATGATGTAGGCCTATGACGTAGGCCATTGCTGTATATCAGATGCTAAATGATGGTTGCTTTTAAATTGCGACTCAGAATTACCGAATTGAAAGATTGGGAAGTTTAACATCAGAATTGAAAGATTAGCTCTGGCCAGTGGTTGGTCCAGGATTTGTTTTTGGGGGCTGAATCCTCGCGGAGAAATTTTCTTATTATCCACCAAAATTTCTGACGACCTTTTTTTAAGTCATCCCCTCGAAATCTAATGGAAATTTTCCTCTTCCATCCGACAAAATTTCTGACGATCTTTTTTTAGTGATTCGGCCGAAATCCCGAAATCTTCTATTTTCATCCGCCAAAACTTCAGCCTTACATGTCAAAAAGAACCGGATGGCCTTTTTTAGGGGAGCTTAGCCCCCGGATGCCCTTGTTTATGGGTGGGAGTGGATTAGCCTCCCTAACGTACCCCATGTCGCCGCCACTGGTCCTGGATCTACACTGGGATGGCAAACTCATTCTTGATTTGGCTGGAAAACGTTGACCATTTTCCGGAACTGGTTTCTGGTAGAAGTGTTTTTCAGCTGTTCAATGTTTCCAAACTACCCTCAGAAAGAGGAGATGCTTAGGCTGTTGTTGCCTTTTAGGCCATCGAAAACAAGGGAAAACCAACACCATTGTGAGCTGCGCTACGATACCACTAGCACAGACTGCCCATACTTTGTCGTTTGGAGCAAAGTTTCACAAAGAGCTTCTATCACTAGCATGCTGACATCACATTACAATAAGAACAACAAGAACAAGAACAGCAACAACAGCAATCCCAATCCAATCCCCTCAAGTCTATTAAATTATATTGTACTATCATATATCACAATGAGTAGGCCTATAACTTACTGTTTATATAGGTTCCATGACAAAATGTCGCACGACAAAATGTCGCCGACAAAATGTCGCAGAGACAATATGTCGCCGACAAAATGGCGCAATCGTAAATTAGTAAAACACGTTTTTAATGCACAAATCGACCATTTGAAAAAACCATCGAAAGAACCTGTTATTAGTAATGTCAACAGACACACGTACATTCCAACAAAAAATATCCATGAAGAAAGTCCGCCAAAAAAAAAATTGTGTGAACTAACTCTAATTACATGAAGTTTGTAAGACAGCTACATTGCTGTTAATACTAAATGTGTTAAATACAAAGCTACTTAGTGTGCACACACTCTAAATAGGCCTACATGATGTTAATCTACAGCTAGAATTAATCTAATATTGAATCTGTCAGTGTCTCTGTTAATGTCCTTGAATAATGCTAATAAAGCATTATTGCTGATCATACCACATTGATATTCAGAATTCTTGCAATGTCTCCAAAGTATTGAATGGGTTCTCTGTTTCCGTAATCAGTGACGATAGTGCGAAGTCCTTCGCACAGGTATGCTTCAAACTTCGGATAGATCGAACGCCTAGGCCTACTACGCACTTATAGGGAGTACTATATCTACAAGCTTTGTCTCGGGTCCGTCACCTTTAAGTTAATACTCGTCCGCTAGCTACCTCCCCGTACTGTAACAGGTATAGGCTACTTCAAACTTCGGATAGATCGAAGCCATTTATTCCAATTAGCGCCGGTGAATAAGCTGGTCTCCCTGACGTGGCTTTTGTGGGCGCTGAGAAATTCTCGAAGATTTACATTACATTACATTTACATTACAATTAGGGAGTAGAATTACTCGCGACATTATGTCGGCGACATTATGTCGGCGACATTATGTCGGCGACATTATGTCGGCGACATTATGTCGGCGACATTTTGTCCTGCGACATATTGTCTCTGCGACATTTTGTCGTGCGACATTTTGTCAGGCCACCGTTTAAATATTTTACTAGTTTTGTCCAAGTAATATAACAGAGATGACATACCTCTCTAGCAAAATTTCCCACAATGACAATAGCTTTTAGTTGATGTTTACACCATTGCATTACATGAACTGCTATAATATACCGTGATATTATTTTCTATTATATTATTATAATGTTATTATTTACTATAATATGATAAAGTCACATTACAATGAGTATGACCTACTGTTAATATTTGATCAAATACTATTTATGTACAACTAAATTACTTCTCTCCAGTGCTATTATGTTAAATTTCAAACTGTATATTACTGCAAAATTTCAAAATGCTTTCTTCTTTGAACACCTAATAAGACAACATCATTACTAAATGATGTTGTGTTGTTTGACTCGGGTTCTGCTGAAAATAAGATAGCTCCTCCCACTTCTGGCTTGGCCGAACCAGTAATGATCCAGCACTTAGGCTGTTAGTGTTAAGCTATATAGGCTATCGAACCCACTGATGTAAAGCCGACCTGCGTGTCGTGCTATAGGCTATATTGGGCCGTATTTCGTACATGTATAACCTGTACCCATAATCATTCTGCGGTTTGTCAGATTGACCCATTAAACGAAGATAAAAAAATGGCTTCACAATTTTGGTAGTTTATTAGTTCTTGCCAGATTTGTGTATCATGTGTTACAATTTCTGCTAATCGTGTCCTGGTCAGCAATTCAGGACTGTCTTGGGCAACAGGAATAAGCTATTCCAGTGCTGCACAGTCAGCTTATAATTATAATTATGCTCCGGAGTTATTCATTATAATAGACCACCAGGAGCACAGCCAAGCTGCTGAACTCGATACATAAAGAAATTATTTTTTAATTATAATTACTTTTATTGAAATCTTAAAATCCTCTGCTTAGGCCTATTAGAACTATTAGTACCGAAACAATAGAGTGTTTTTTTTTCTCAAATAACATATAAAAATGCTCCCATCACAATGTGCAGACTCAAAAAGAAATTATTATTGTAAGTATAGCCTATATTTTATTGAAGTCTTAGGGCCTTAGGCCATCCATAATTCCAGATCAGAACTGAAAAAGTGCAGCAATTCTGTTAAGATGAAAGCTTAAAATGCTACCATTGCAATGTGGAAATTCAAAACGTTTCTGATTAGAAGGGGCACATCCCCTCCCTGTACCCTCTCTGCCGAACGCTGCTTCCTGCTGAGACTATGCATAAACATCCAGATACTTTAGGGCAATGTATCTAGATGTCTATGGCTATGCCATCAGTGGTGAAGGTCTTGGCTGAAGTAGGCCTACAACCTAGGGCGCTACGCGAGGTGGACAATATCAGCAGGAACCATGAACAGCTGGCTAATGTGGCGGCATCTCCCTGCCGCGTGGAAGACATTGCAAGTTAAAAACCCGTAAACCATCCTCGTGCCGGTCCGAAGCCTGACCACAGAGAATCAAGATGATTTAAATTTTATGTCAGACGACTATAATTATAGTTGAGCGATGACTCCGCCGATGAGCAACATCACTCCAGGAGCTGAGGCTGCTGAGCCACATCGCTCTGGACAATAAACGGCTGAAGAACTTAGTGACAATGGCGTCGAAAACCTACATGCGATGAGCCCATTGTTCAATCAATCAATCAATCAATCAATCAATTATTCTGCAACCAAAGTATACATGACAGGTTCACACATCTTGCTCATTGGTTACAAAAAAGGGAGGCCCTAAAGGGATAAAATAATCCCGCTATCTAGGGACACCAACTAATATATTAAGTTAACGATGTGAGGTGGCCATGACGAAATCCTTTCAAAATCAACATAGTGATTGACAAAATAGACAAAACACAATCAAGCAACTCATGCTAGAAAACGGAAAAGAAAACACAACAAAATAAAGATAAACTGAAAAGCTCAACGCTGCTGAGTCACAAGCAATTATGAAAAAGAACAAAAGCTTAACTAACGAACAGAGACCTACTGCAATGCATACATTGAACGAACAATACTTTATCTTTGTTAGGTACCTTCTATTAGAAAGGCTCTAAATTTCTTCTTAAAAGCCCAAAATACTGGGGCTCAATCGTATTTCCATTGGAATTTTTGCTGTTTGAATTGTTGTTGTTGTTGTTGTTGATGATGATGATGATGATGATGATGATGATGATGATGATGATGATGATGATGATCATGGTGATGATGATGATCATGATGATGATGGTGGTGGTGGTAGTGATGATGATGTTGTTGATGCTGATGCTGATGATGATCATGATGATGATGATCATGGTGATGATGATAATGGTGATGATGATGGTGGTGGTAGTGATGATGATATTGTTGATGCTGATAATGATGATGATAATGATATTGATTCACATTCCAATCTTCGTATATATATATATATATATTAGGGTGGCCCTTAAAAATGAAAGTCAAAAATAATCTGCTGGCACCCCTCCAATCTATTTCAATTATGAAGAAAATAATGTGTGCAAAAAATCTTTGCAATAGGGCAACATTTAGGGGTGCCCCCCGAGCTCTCAAGTTTCAATAATGTACGAGTAAACTTCCAAATTATAATTGGAATCGCAAACTGAAATTTGCAGTGCTTTAATGCATTCTGTCGGCCTACTAATGTTTGCAATGCATCAACATTTAATATTTAGTACTTACTTACTTATTAAAATTGCGTGAGCTCTAAAATTTTAGTAACTGTACAATTTCAAATATATGTTTGATTAACGTTTGTTGTCTGGTTAAAAAAAGGTGGCAATATTTTATGAAGAGTTGTTTAGTACAAGGAAAGACATTTGATTTTAATCTACTATTGGAAACATAGGCCTACATTGTCAGACATAGTAAATACGAAATATTACAAATAATTATTCATAATTAATTATGCAAACGCGAGGGAAAGCAAGTGTCTATCTACTTGGCTCTTGTGAGCCTGAAATTCTTGGAGCAAAGTTGCCATCGTATCGTCAAACTTTTGGATACTTCATGCAACTACTCAAAGTTGGCAAGCAGACAGTCCGTTATTCCAGTCAACAGGCTGTAGAAAAAGCCACTCTATTTTGGAACCGAGCTGGTATACCTGTAAGAGGTAAAAAGCATTGTATTGACAAGTTGGAGTCGGTGTTCGTGGAATGGAAAGGACTTCAAAAGCATAGACACCGAACAGCTACAGCTCACAAGATTAAGGAGGAGAAATTTATTGAGAGACTAGATGACCTGTTTGATATTGCCCATGCAGACGCTCTCACAATGAGATCCTTTGGTGGAATCATTGGTGGCCCCACACCGTTCTGATATCTTGGTGTTTGCTCATAGACATTTAGCAACTGCACAGCCACGAGACGATTACAGGGAATTTCTCGAGCTCTCAGTTGTCTTTATTGGAGGTGTTCCTACTCGTGGAATTCGGTATGGAATACCTGGCGCTATGCACCGGGCACGATGGATGGCAAAAGTCATCTATACCATAAAGATGTGGCTCTTTCGTGCTCAGTTCAAGAAGACTGCTGCAGAAGAACGCAGTATTCGTGATATTGCCATCTTTTCAGTTGTTGTCTACCTGAAAACCTGGATAACTGCGCCAAATGCTGTGGAGGCTCCTCTGAATGACTTCACTCTCATGGCAAACCTTCTCACGTATCCACATACTACAATTTCTTCTGCTACAAGCAAGAAGCTAGGGCTTCATCTGTGGTATTTGTCTGAAGAGCTTAGTGGGCTTGCTCTTTTTGATTCAAGGGTATCCACTATCCAATGACTCGAAGAAGCCAATGATTGCTGCCATGGAAGAAGTAGCCCCAGATCATCCGCCTAAACGACCCAGTGTGAAGTCAGATGCATTTCTTGGCACCAGCGGTCTGGAACAATTCAGTACAACCAACTCCAAGAAACTGTTCCAGGTGTTTGGTCTGCATGGACTATCTGAGATGATGCTTTCCAAAGATCCTGCTTTTTGGGAAGAGCATGAAGAATTTCGAGAAGCACAAGCAGTACTCACAGGGTTGGCTGTCGTCAATGATAGTGCTGAACGAGGTGTGGCATTCATCCAGGACTTAAATAAAAAGCTAACAAAACATGAGGATCAGCTTCAATTTCTCCTGCAGGTTGTCAGTGAACATCGACGACAGTTCTCAGACTGTACGAAAAGAAATCTCGTGTCAAATTAGTAGAAAGCAGGGATTCCTGCATTTTATTGTCCTGTACTGATCATTTACTTCTGTGACCAGCTGAACAGTGAACAATAACTGAATTATAATTGAACAGTAAACACTTGTTTCATTGGCAATGTTGCATCACTAGAGTGTATTTTAGTCATCTCTGTAAAATTCTAAGTGACAGTGTGTTGAATAAAGTTTGGTTGAAATTGTATGATTCAATTGATCAAATTTGTATTAAAGAATAAATTTCGGCGCTCGAGGGGCACCCCTAAATCTTTTGCAATTCCAAAATCCTTTTCAACATAATGTTATTTCTATGATTGGCATGGATTGAAAGGGTGCCAGACAAAATGTTACGATTTTTATTTTTTGGCTGTATGCTAAGGGCCACCCTAATATATATATTAGGGTGTCCCCAAACAACTTTTTCTTGAAATTCTTAGGTCTCTCCAGTCAAAACGTTTTCTATGGAGATGATGATATTTGTGTAATTTTTTCGAATTTTTAAAATAATATTTAGGGGTCCCCCAGGAGCTCCAAATTTTATATATAGCGTACTATGATATTCGTGTGCAAATATTT
The DNA here is from genome assembly GCA_949752735.1 of Lumbricus terrestris. Classification (NCBI taxonomy): domain Eukaryota; kingdom Metazoa; phylum Annelida; class Clitellata; order Crassiclitellata; family Lumbricidae; genus Lumbricus; species Lumbricus terrestris. The sequence continues at coordinate 17,808,280 of OX457045.1, read as the reverse complement.
CAATATATGAGGCAGCGTCATTCACACCACATATTTTAAATGATTTTGCACAAAATATGATATGTCATACAATGTAATTGCTCCAAAAATGTTATGCTGTGTTTTGCTCAGACTGGCTTTGCAGTTAATTGACTGAAAGTTGACAAAATTTATATATGCACAGACTTTCATATGTTATAAGAATTTGGAATATTATTTAACCATTATTGACTACTATAATAATTCGAGCAGTGATTCAAAAAATAGTTTACTTTGAGATGGCATATTGGTACACAGTACCAAATGTGAGATAGTCACATGTTTGGTCCAATCAGTAGTTCACTACATCGGAAGAAGTGACTCAAGTGAGTCATGGTTGCAATTTGGGAAGTACTTTCGATGTTTTTCAACAGCTTGTAATTAGAACTCTTTATGACTTTCATTTATGGCATTAAATGTCTGTATCAGGCACAGTCATTGACACATGCCAAGTTGTTCACAATTACAGTGGCTTAATTGAACGATCTTCCAGATGGTCAAACAGCAGGACTCTCTATAAAGCTGTCGTCAATGCCGGTAGTCTGGAAAAAGCTTTGAGAGATAGCTCTGGTAAAGTTGTGGAAGAAACTTGACCTAGTGAGATCCAATTTCAGGGTCATGTGTAGTATATATGAGAGTTGCTTCCTTGTGTGGTGTTAAGAGATCGGAAAACAATTCAAGAGTTGTGTGCTCTGGACTGAAGTATCAAGAATGGCATTGCATTACTTTAAGTGCAGTAATACTGAGACCATGCAGGATAATCATAATTATGCTTGTAATCTTCTAACTAACGTGATGAAATTAAATGGAGCATCAGCTGAGGTCGGACAGTGTGCCAGGATCGGATGTAGGCTTACACTGATACAACAAAAATGGTTAAAGTGTTTTAATTACATGTGAATCATTATCTGTTAAACAGATGACAGTCCATAGAACATAGAACAGCAACTCCATTTTCATTGAGTAATATAACGGCCTTACCATACAACGTACTCTATCTGAAGAGCATCAAACTTGCAAATACCAGTTATGTTTGTTACATCCAACCCACGATCAACTCAGCAAATGTAAAGAATTCATGGAAATCCTCCATAGGGTGATGCTCTACATGTGAGCCTGATCCAAAAAGCAAGTTTTAAAGCCCTCAGTTAACAATAATTATCTTTTGGGATTTGTTGCTGCAGAAACTGACGTTTGTTTAATTTGAACCAGTTTCATCAAACATCTTGAAAACACAGAATATCTGCAGCCTTGTAGATGGTCAAGGACATGTATAAAAGTCGCTGGAAAGCATCACCTCAAAGATAGCACAAGTTCTCATATAGATGGTCATTGATCAATTAATCAATTTTGACAGTGCTTTAGTTTTACTGTGGCTTGCCATGACAATAAAATTAACCAATATTGTAATATATAAAATATGTGACCGTTAACCCATATTTGCATTAGGGCCTATGTAACAGACTGTAGTGAAAAAGATATATCAAACAGTCTGAAATTTCGTTTTGCACACTTAACGAAATGGCTGCTCCATACATGCAAACCCACGAAACAGCAGCTCTGCATGGAATTATATATATGTAATAGTATATATGTGACGCGCGGGGGCGCCGCCTGTCCTACCGTTTCCACCCCCAAATTAATGGGATCTACTGTTGCGCGCCCCCTTAAGCGCGGTTGAGGAAAGCCGGGTCCTAGGTCAAGGGTTTTGGTGTCAATGGAAGCGGGTTCGAATCCTAACCTAGGGTGTGAGCTTCTCTGGTTACCAAATTCCTCAGGATGGGCCGATATTGGACATATGTCAGCGGTGGCTGTTAAGCTCACAACAGCCCCACTAAATGGGTGCTTATCTGGGTTCGATTCCTCAACTTTTCCCCAAGCTCCACCACCCACTTTACCTTCAGCTACCGACTTCACCATTGTTTCACATTCTTTCTGGCGGGAACTTAATTGGGCTTGCTGCATGGAAACTAGATTCAGCTCTTCGGCTAGACCGATTAAAATGCTACTCTGGCGCTCCATAAACTGTTCTATAGTAGTCATTTGCTTCTGTAATACAGCAGGGTCTAAGTCATCAGTATTGTCTGTAGTCCCCAACTCAAGGGTTTCTCTCGGACATAACTCATCTTCCTCTTGTCCTGTCCCTAAGACACTGTCCGTTTCCCTGTCGGAGTCCATTATAATTCGATAGCAGAAATCACTTCACAGTTCTCTATTTAAGTTTCATTTATTGTAGAATTAATCAAGCGACTGTCTGTCGTTCATTAGCAATTATTTACACAGCCGATAAAATAGAAACAATATTAAAGATTCACTATTAAGGCCTTCCTAAAACGCCTAAGTCCCTTGACTAGCTTAAGTTTTATCAGATCAGTTCACAGACTGACTATTTCACACCTATCCGATCAGTTCACAGACTGAATACACCACAACTAATATTTGCACCAAAATAGCGATACAAGTTTTATCTAATTACACTTAGTTCAGGTTCGAGCTCTATAGATTAGGTTGCCTATACTTCCCTGTTCCCATTGATATTTTAGGACAGCCGATCCACCGTTTTCCGTCCTGTAGAAAGTTATTGAGTCGTCGGCCGATGCCAGAATTTCTCCGTAGGAAGCGTATTATTAATTTAATCGTTGCCGGAAATCTTCGTAATTACACATCGATTCACAAGACATCGGAAGAACCTCGTCTTCTACCTGAGAAAACTTGCCAGAATCGAAAATACCATCAATTTTACCACGATTCACGATTTCCACCAGCATAGGTCCTTCCAGATTCAATTCTGCAGCCCGACTGAAGGTTTGCGCGTTAATTTGCCGCAAGAGAGCGCTTTTTAGCGCCTAAAACATCGCGTGATGTCTAACCAATCAAAAATCGCACGTGGCGGAAAGTTCCATTAAAAAATGCATGGGAAGCTAAATATAGCGATGACCGCATCGATCAGTGCTAAGCATAGCACCCATGAATTCGTAATAGAAATAGCGGCCTTACTTAAGTAAATAAGTAAGGTAGCTTGTAGCAACCTGGTTCGCTACACCCCCCACAACTTACTCTTAAATTTACCAGTACCCTGGTAAATTTAATAATACTTCGGAGCTCGAACCGGATACATAGTACTTGTATATCATCTAGCATGCTACAGCTTACAATGTCTCAGAAGTTGCATCAATTGGCATAGAAATTTGTACAATGGCTGATTATTGGTCAGTCATAAGGGTTCACATATGCCCAACAACAGCTCTTAACTAAACGAGGTCTTCACACTGACCAACAAAGTCTTACTAATCTCCTCATTCACATAAACTGTCACAGTTTTTATCATTAATACCTGCCATCAGATTACATACATCATATAGCAATAATATCTCGGAAAGGTAAAACATAGCAATGCAGGACATAGCATTTCCAAGACAACTCAGTAACACAATTGTATAGTCCACATAAAGTAACCAACTGAAATCATATCTTCATTTCACGACTAGTGTTAGATGTTAGATCCCTCGATACTAAATTATAGGAGCCTGGTACATCTAAGCGGTAACATTACTGCTTACATCCAACTCAGTAGCGTTAAACGAGGAATGGCCAGAACCATGCGGCCTTCTTAATAGTAAAGAGTGTTATAACTATCGCCTCCTCATGACTTCCTACCCAAGGGGATATCAAATCCAAAATGTCAATCTTATCTTCCATGCCAACTGCTTGTTTCGGTCTGTAAGAAGAAGATTAATCGTTTAACGTAACCCCATTAACTACACATAGTTACAATCACTTAGCTTAACTACTTTTAGCAATTATTCACAATGAAACTTAACTACCTACTACTTCCAGCAATTGCTCAGAGCCACGAGACGAGAGAAAAGTCCTCTAAACACATATAACATCATGCTCTGGCACCACATCCTACATTAATCCATTATTACATTTTTATGCAGTATTGCCGCTACGCAGAATTTCACATATAATAATCACAATCAACAAGAATCGCTATAGAAGAATCGATACTTATACAATTTTACGGTTACGATACTATACTAAATCTCAGACACACAAAAGTCTGAGGCCCTAATCCATTTAAACTTGTCATCAAAAGCCACAAAATGGGAAATGCATCTTCAAGCACACTCAGTCACTCTCATACATACTACCTTACTCTATCTCTTAGGCAATGTTTGATTTCCACAAACAATCTATTTCTATGGCAATGAACCTGCAGTTCATCCATTCTCCAAGCCAAACATTACAGCAATTTACACTTATGCTGGGTTTTACAGGCTCTCTTTCTGTCTATACCAAAGCCACTGCTAGTGAGTAAGCAACATCAGATCATAAACCTAGGCCACTAATAATGCATACCAACATGCACACGTTTCAACATTACATCAAGGCTTAGCTACCTGGATCGAAGAAGGAATTACTGCTCAGCTAAACATACCCAAGGCATAAAGGATTTATTCCCATATCCTAAAATAGTCTATTACATTACAACCCCTGCAGGAAGTAGTCTAAGACTGGACGAATTCATCTACAGGCACAGCTTCACCATTGTATGCAATCTCCACTGCCTACTACAGTGATTCTGCCTCTAAGTCTATAATCCAACTTATTCACTAACTCTCAGGGCGATGTTTACAATTGGGTGCTCTGCTCAACCTTACTACACAATCTAGCACCACATCGTCACCAAGTTACTCATTCATCCAATCACACAAGGTTATCCTTCAATCACCACGCAGAATGCTAATTATTCCTACCATAGCATATTATAATCATAACTTTTTAACTTGCAATCATTATTATGCACATAACATACAAGCACAAAATTTGCCCTTCTTCGTGGCAACAAGAAGCAATTCAAATATTTAAACTGAGTTTAAAACTACCCTTTTTATTTCAAACTAAAGGACTACTCTTTAAGCATTACGCTGGAGCTCATACTTACTAAATGTCCTTGTAGCATCACATCACTCTACATTACTTTCTTGTAACTGCTACTAAACACTTACTGTAAACATTTTCACATAGTTACAGCCAATTAGCTTACATCAGAAAGCACAGCATTTATGCACAAGAAAATAAAACAATGTATTCCCACATCACATAGTTACATATCATCAAAAAGCAAATAAAACAGAGAAGATTCTATTCTCCCATCGCTTACTCTCGTCGCCATTACACGACCTGGAGGGATTCTACACGAGACAAGTACAAGTACCTTTACTTGGTTATCTCTTAGTTATCCCATTTCTTTATTATTCATCTCATCTACATAGTTATTTTTATCATCAGAGGACACACATGTAATCTGTAACACTTAAGCTACACTTCACACTAATAAAACTATGCATTCTCACATAACCTATATCATCATATTGCACTTCATTACTGTAATCAACTTTCACATTTTTGCACAGTAAGAAAGCACAATATATCAACGCACATTAAAAGAAAAATGTAAACCTACATCTCAAGGCCACATATAGTATCATCAAAACACAACTAAAGCAGAGAAGACTATTCTCTATTCACCTACTTGTCGCCATTATGCGACAGGACTACCCTATCATATCACATTACATCACATTACGCCCCTAATTTGCCACAGCCTCGCCAGCATTGCGAGTCTGTTCCTCCGGTGAGTTTGGTCATCTGGTCGACATCAGACTTCTGAGAGCGAGCAACATTTCGGAGTGACACCGACTCTTTCACTCGCACTGATTCGACAGATGGCGTCACTGGAGGAAGGCAAGTTTCACCCCGGAAGGAACTACTGGAATCGACCCGAGGATGCACATCCGGTTGGTGTAGGATTCGGGCTGCCACCTCAGCAGGGCAGAGATTTTCGAAGCGATTGGACTGGACAGCAGTCTTCTTTTGACACGAAGCTTCCGGTTCGAAGGTTTCTGTTTGCACGGCACCGATTTCTTGCGTAATTTTCATCTCCAGTAGCACTGTTCGATTCTCGACACTCGATTCACTGTTCAGAGAGTTTCGCAGGTCACAGACAGTTTGTTTCGCTCGCTGACACTGTTTCAAACTGTTTCTGCAAAACACGTTCAGCTGAAGATTTCGCACAAGGATCCATCCTTTCCCTACATGCCACAGGACAGCTTCCTTCACCATCCAGGAGAGACCGAGAATGAGCTCAGTGACCTGTTTGGTCACTAAGCAAGGAATTTCGACATTCGTTTCACTGTTCGGTTCAACGCTCAGAGAGTTCTGCATGTTTCGAAAAGTTCGTTTTGTTCGGTGACACTGTTTCGCACTTCTTCTGCAAAGATCGTTCGGCCGACAGTTCAAACGAGATTTTACTTTCTCGCTCGACAGATCAGCAGCTGAGTTCTGAACTTTCTCAGCGGCTTCTTTCTTTTCCGTGTTGGTTGATGGAGTTGCAGTACCACCAGTTGACGCTCGATTTTTAGCTGCAACTTCTTCTGCTGGGAAAGAAAGACTGACTGTCTTCCCTTCAGTTGTTTGCAGACAGTGACCTCGACCGTTCTCTTGACAGTTCAGTCTGGCTAAGCTGAATATTTCTGACGATGAATTCAGCTTCATGACGTTGACAGAATTTTCCATGACTGTGCGCGTCATGGGCCACGGTTGCATCTGGATCGGAAGAGAAACTGCTTCCGCGTAGACAAGGAAGACTGGAGCAGGTTGAACCATCTTCTGACTGCAGTGCGCATACATGGGCTGACTGTTAGCCCCATGTACGTATTCGTAGCTGTGCGTGACTCGAGTTTCCGACGACAGAGACACCGTAGACATGATCGGTCGACTCAGAGCAGATGTGTACGCGAACATCTGAGGAGCAGACAAGAAGCTTGGGAGGTTTCTTCCCAGTTCTGCTTTCGACTCGCAGAACATGACATCAGAAGCAGCCGAGGTGACTGAAGCAGTCACTTGTGACAGCGGATTACTCGGTGACCGGAATTTTTCTGCTTCAGGAACCGACGAGGGGGAAAAGGTGGCAGCCCGATGAATAGCGGTCGCTGGCTGGCGAGGATGTGCATCCCATGTTCCCACGTGGTCGTCGCTCAGCAACGAAGAATCCCCCGATTTTCCATCTGAAACTACAAGTCTAGGATTAGCACAAATTCTACCCTCATTTTGCTCTACACCTAACGCTTTTGATTCGAGTTCGAGTCTATGTAGAGGTCGCAAGTCGGTGATTTCTGAATCATCGTTTTCAGATTTATTTTCGATTCCAATTCTAACTAATTTATCTTGTTTTCGACGCATGTAGTTTTCAAAGTCAAAATCTCTATACAAAACATTTGTATCATAATAATACATTGCTTGACCATGCAACATGTCAGTTGTATTTACTCTTTGACCTTGACCTTGACCTTGTAAATCATTTACCTTTTGACCTTGTAAGTCATTTACCTTTTGACCTTGACCTTGTTCCCGACCTTGTAAATCCTTTGGTCTAGCACCAAAGTATTTCATCTGTACATCCATTCTTCTTGGATCATCTTGTGAAAAATTTTCTTTTCCATTTTCCACTTTTTCCCATAAATCTTCTGCTCTACTAAATCTGGGATCCATTATTATTTTACCCTCTGACCCATGACCTTTTGTAGCTTCATCCCACTTGCTGGAACCAATTGTGACGCGCGGGGGCGCCGCCTGTCCTACCGTTTCCACCCCCAAATTAATGGGATCTACTGTTGCGCGCCCCCTTAAGCGCGGTTGAGGAAAGCCGGGTCCTAGGTCAAGGGTTTTGGTGTCAATGGAAGCGGGTTCGAATCCTAACCTAGGGTGTGAGCTTCTCTGGTTACCAAATTCCTCAGGATGGGCCGATATTGGACATATGTCAGCGGTGGCTGTTAAGCTCACAACAGCCCCACTAAATGGGTGCTTATCTGGGTTCGATTCCTCAACTTTTCCCCAAGCTCCACCACCCACTTTACCTTCAGCTACCGACTTCACCATTGTTTCACATTCTTTCTGGCGGGAACTTAATTGGGCTTGCTGCATGGAAACTAGATTCAGCTCTTCGGCTAGACCGATTAAAATGCTACTCTGGCGCTCCATAAACTGTTCTATAGTAGTCATTTGCTTCTGTAATACAGCAGGGTCTAAGTCATCAGTATTGTCTGTAGTCCCCAACTCAAGGGTTTCTCTCGGACATAACTCATCTTCCTCTTGTCCTGTCCCTAAGACACTGTCCGTTTCCCTGTCGGAGTCCATTATAATTCGATAGCAGAAATCACTTCACAGTTCTCTATTTAAGTTTCATTTATTGTAGAATTAATCAAGCGACTGTCTGTCGTTCATTAGCAATTATTTACACAGCCGATAAAATAGAAACAATATTAAAGATTCACTATTAAGGCCTTCCTAAAACGCCTAAGTCCCTTGACTAGCTTAAGTTTTATCAGATCAGTTCACAGACTGACTATTTCACACCTATCCGATCAGTTCACAGACTGAATACACCACAACTAATATTTGCACCAAAATAGCGATACAAGTTTTATCTAATTACACTTAGTTCAGGTTCGAGCTCTATAGATTAGGTTGCCTATACTTCCCTGTTCCCATTGATATTTTAGGACAGCCGATCCACCGTTTTCCGTCCTGTAGAAAGTTATTGAGTCGTCGGCCGATGCCAGAATTTCTCCGTAGGAAGCGTATTATTAATTTAATCGTTGCCGGAAATCTTCGTAATTACACATCGATTCACAAGACATCGGAAGAACCTCGTCTTCTACCTGAGAAAACTTGCCAGAATCGAAAATACCATCAATTTTACCACGATTCACGATTTCCACCAGCATAGGTCCTTCCAGATTCAATTCTGCAGCCCGACTTAAGGTTTGCGCGTTAATTTGCCGCAAGAGAGCGCTTTTTAGCGCCTAAAACATCGCGTGATGTCTAACCAATCAAAAATCGCACGTGGCGGAAAGTTCCATTAAAAAATGCATGGGAAGCTAAATATAGCGATGACCGCATCGATCAGTGCTAAGCATAGCACCCATGAATTCGTAATAGAAATAGCGGCCTTACTTAAGTAAATAAGTAAGGTAGCTTGTAGCAACCTAGTTCGCTACATATATATATACATATATATATTATGTATGTGTATATAGCATATACATATATATGTGTGGTGCACTTATTCATAATGAAAATGGTGTTGGGCTGCAAAAACCCAAGGTTCATGAAATTACGTATGAGTGATATTGATAATGATAGCGGCAGACCACAACGTATTTTTATGATATCTTATGACCCTGTGGGGGACCTCTAAATGTCCTTGAAAAAATTTGAATTTTTTTCCCTAAAGTTATTTTCCACCAATGATACTTTTTGGCTGGAGAGACTTAGCATTTTCAAAAATAACCTCAAATTGGGACACCCTAATATATATATATATATATATATATAATTTATATATATATATATATTTTGATCATAAATAGGGTTTCACTACTAGGTCTACCAATTCCACTACCATTTCAACAGCCACTATTATCACTACTACTACTACAACTACTATTACTACTACTAATAATAAACAATAATAATAGATAATAACAAACAATCTATATAAATAAAAATGTAAAAACGTAACCGTGCGTAATCGAGGAGCTTGGAAAGTTCTCGAACGATTGTTTTGGGGACGGGACGGGAGGGAAGGGGACGGGACGGGATGGGGACGGGAGGGGAGGTGAGAGGAGAGGAGGGGAGAATAGGGGAGGGGAAGGAAGGGCAGGGGAGGAAGGGGAGGGGAACGAGAGGGGAGGGGCAACGGGAGGGGAAGGGGAATGAATGGGAGGGGAAGGGGAAGGGGAGGGGAAGGGGAGGGGACGTAGGGAGGGACGGTTGGACAGCCTTTTCAGCCACAGCAACGCGTGGCCGGGGACAGCTAGTAATAAATAATAATAATGATAATCTTCGTTTATTACTTTAAACTGAGACATGAACACGTACTGCATTGATGGTTACAATTCATAGCATGATTAGGCCTACGAGTAACTACAGGAGTCGAATTTAACTGTAAGACAGCCAAGCATGGTGGCCATCCATCCTATATGCACTGTCCATTTGAACCAGCAAACTGTTTGGATTAAATTGGTAAAATATAGCCCCCATAATATTTAAGTAGGCCTACACTGTAATAGATCAATCCACAAAGAACCTGTCGGTGGACACAGTTGCAGCATTTGAAAGGAAGCTAGGGAAATTGGACTATTATATGTTCCAGGTTAAATTTGCAGTGGTTCTAGCATCGTTTTAATTCTGAACCACTTAAAACCCATGTTATGTTATGTTAATGGACTACAGTAATGTGCGACAATTAGGCCTACCTCATTAGCCTCATTAGGCCTACGAGAATCTTCGACCGTTTCCAACTTTGACTTTGTTCCTCCCATTTTTAATTTAGTGCGCATCAAAACAAACTGGTAAAGTGCGCACTGACAATCATAATTTGCTTAAATAGGCTACAGAAAATATAAATGTCTCTGTGTTGTGCAATCGTAAACAAACCGATCGATCGTCCATGACAGGCTAACAACCACATTGCACAATCGTTTCATCGGAAAGACCCATTCTATTTTTAGCTGCAAAATTTCGTTGCTCAGACATTTAATTCAATATTCACGAGGTTCTATTACAAGCAAAGTCTTGCATCATTCAAAGCCCGTCAGTCAATCAATCAAGCAATCACTTAACATGTTTAACAGATCCCGCAAAGACACATATTGCGCACAATCAGGCTCACATGAACAGGTGGTTACAAATTAGAATTCACGAGGAAGCATAATAATTATTAAATTATAAGGGTTCCGTAGCTGGCATCAATGATTCACATTTCTTAGCTTTGTAGGCCTATATGCTAGAATCTATATGCACGTGTTGGTATCATGCCTATGTGTAGCCTATAACAGCCTAGTAGGCCTATAACAATTAGCCTATGTCTATTTGTGGCCTCGATCACTGTAGACAAAAGAGCTGCAATAATGCCGTCGTCATCGTCGTCACTGCCCTATCGATCGGTGTCGCGGGATATTCTATCCTCCCTAAAGCTATCTAATCGAGGGATGAACTAATCTATCTCTCGAATGGAATATACCGGGTACAGAGTATCCGGATGGGTAAACTATTCTATTCTTCGGTGTAGGCCTATATTTATAGAAAATGCGTATATATTATAAATTTATGCTGTGATAAAAATTTAAAGTGACTCTGTTCCTAATTGTTCTTGGCCTAGCAAAGATATTAGAGTATACTCGTAGAGACGTAGGCCTAGACTAGGCTATAAGATCTTTCGTAATCGTAATCGTAATCGTAATCTCCTAATTTCTAAAGCGCCACTGGAAAGCCAAGCACGGGGCACCAGCTTATTCACGAGCGCTGCGTTGAGTTAGGAGGGTTGTCCGTGAGAGTAGTCCGTGGTGGTCCGGGTAGAGTTACCATAGGATCAGGATCAAATGCGTTGAGTCAAAGGGGTTGTCCGTAAGAGTAGTCCATGGTGGTCCGGGTCGAGGTACCGTATGATCAGAGGTGTGGAACAGCTACTAAGGTGGGTGTCGTCTGAGCCGGGAATTGGAGGGTGGGGATCAGGTGAAACAGGATAAGAGTTCTTGAACAGGAGTGTCTTTAGTTTCGAGTGAAAGGTCCGAGGTGTGATGGATAGAGGAGCCTGAGGAAGGTGATGGTGTGTGATTAGTAATGATGGAGTAGGAACTGAAAAGGATCGGAACTCAGCAGGCAGTACGTGAGCCTAGTACGTGCACATGTCCTGTGCAATATTCAAAGCAATTAGTTAGTCGAATTTAGTTAGTCTAGTACGTGACTGTCAATGTTAATGTTCTAAGGCGTTCTAAATGTTCTTAATGTTCTAAACGCAAAGCAAACAAAGCTGGCTAGTATGAATAAACACACCTGTTAGGCATAGGCGCAACCACGTCCCTATGGGACCCACGGGACGCGTCTCCCCAACTTTTGAGTGGTCCCCTAGCTTTATTATTATGGTCCCTCCCAACTTTTAGGACGTGATTCGTTATGGTCCCCCCAACTTTTAGGACGTGATTGCGCCTATGCTGTTAGGCTAGTGGTAATGTTCAAACAAAGCAAATGGAAATTAATGTGCCAAAAATAAACACACGCGAATGTGGATTTATTCGACTTCTCTTCATATGAGGGATATGCGATTAATTCTATTCTGTGGCTGAGAGTCTTCGAAATGACTCGCCTGCGGAAAGTAGAAGACGTTACGAGAAGAGATGGAATAAGAAACACAATGATCTATGAAAGATTGAACATCAAACAGAATATATAATTGAAAAAGTACGGAACAGAATTAAGACTGCGATAGTTTGGACAAGTGTCAAGAATGGATAACGAAAGATAGCCTACCCAAAGATAGCGTTCAACGGATATGTACACGGAAGAAGATCGAGGGGAAGACCAAAGAAAAGATGGATAGATACGAATAGAGAGGACTGTGAGCCTCAGTGTGAGGCAATGGGAATGTCGATACAGGAGGCGACGCATGTGGCGCAGGATAGACACAAGTGGAGAGCTACCGTGGAAAAGCGGCTAACGCGTGCTGAAGGTATCGCCTGACGGCCATAAGTGATCAAGTCAAGTCAAGTGGCACCGGCATGACCAGAAGTTAGGCCTACGTCTTATAAGTGCATGCTGGACCCATAGATTTATTAATTCCTTTATAGAGTCCATATAGAGGAGTAGGGGCGAAAATCTAAAATTTCCTGGGCAACGCCGAGTAGGTCTACCACAGCTTTAAAGAACACAAATAGGCCAAGAGCGCATTTGGGTCCTATTCGAGTAACGAACGCCAACAGAGCTACTACTGTCAGATTTCAGACATCAGCAAGGTGGCAACAGTCAAGGCCGTAGCCTATAGCCTATGGGCGTTTTTTGGGTGTTTGAACACCCACCCCCCACCTAATGAAATAATGCTACAATGAAAGAATTTACTAACAAAATTGTGATGAAAGGATTTAGAGGCTTTCATTTTGAAGGTTTTATTTCTATGTGACATTTTAAAAATAGATTAAATATAACCACCAAATCAACAGACCAAATAATGGTCTGTTAATTTGTTTCGGTTGCTTGTCGGCTTGCTCAGGGTCGCGTAAACACCCCCACCCCCCAAATAAAATCATGGCTGCATCAGTGGTATAATTTAAAGTTTTGCCCATTATATACATTCCTCCATAGAATCAGATTATAGAGATGATCTGCTGCTCAATTCCCCCCCACACCTTTCAAGTCTTCTAACCCAACCCATGGCAGTGACTTAATTCAGTCCGATACGTTTCCACCAGTGTTGCCACAGCTGGATAATGTTTAGCCTACTTGATCTGATTTTAACCATCGTCTGGGTATCTGGGTGTTATACAATTTCCACAATATGTTTCCGCCATAACGAACATATATCATAGCTACTCAAATTCGCAAACTCTTACTTCTAAAGCGCCATCACTCAAAGTCAAGCACCGCTGCACCGGCCTTCATGAGCGCTGTGTCGACTGTCGAGTCAGATAGCTATAGTCGTCGAAAGGGTAGTCAGAATATGCATATCCGGCCCCTTCGGGGCGAGGTGTGTGTTGGGTGGGGCGAGGTTACCTCTGTATAGGGTTGCCAACCGTACAGATTTTTTCTGGATCGTCCAGAAATAGCATCCCGCGTACAGAAAACATAGGAAGGTCAGTCTGGACAATGCAATGTCCAGAAATAATATTATGAGTACGGAAAAATTAAAAAGTTGCACCATTCAACAAAGAGAACAACTTTCCTCAAATATAACAATCTATTAATAAAATTTTGTAAGAGTCTGAGATTTACAAATTGTTTCAAGAAAGATGCACTCAATATCCAGACACGAGTCTACTTAGCCTACTTGAATCAGTGGTTCAATTTTGAAAATAATGTTCCAGAAAAAATAAAAATAGTGAGTCTTGATGATGTTTTTCGTTCAACAGTTTGATAGAACTCATTAATTGGCACACGTGGAATTGCAGTTTTGGAAGATGACTTATACAAGGAACAAAGAACATTGCATCTTAAGACAACTTAAGTTCTTCCAAAACTGAAGACAAAGTCAAAAGTCGATAAATGTTGGGTAGAATTCCTTTTTAACTGTGATGCTCCAAATTTCAAGAAACTGGTTGAGCAATTCCGATCAGTAATGCACATGTTGAAGGCATCTTCTCAATGATAAAAAATCTGTGGACTGATGAATGCAACTGGATATGAGGCCTGAACTGGTAAAAGTGAACTGTGTGTGAAAGTCAATGCATGTCGATCAATCTTGTGGAGATTTCTTATAATTATTTTGTTTCGGAGCAGAAATTTCTGCTCAATGCATTGCAAGCAAAGTGAACAGAAGTATAGATTTGAAAGAAAAATAAGAGACTTTAATGTAGGCTACTTCACGTTTGAGAATTGATATTTGAATCTTGTTAGAGGCCAAGGTACTAGTCGATGAAACAATATTCCTCTTGTACTTTCTGTGCGCATTCCATTATAACTTTCATGGTATCCATACAAGGATACAGATCCTGTACGGTACTTTGCACATTTTCACATTTTCTAAGTAGGCCTAAATTCTAAATGTAACATATTTTGCGGGATAGGCCTACACACAAGAATGATAATTTACTGAGTTTCACTCTTGTACTCTCCTCTGCCGCTGGAGCCTCTATAGACGGGATAGTTTATGGTGCTCCGCTACATTGACCGGATACTAATCGCTAGAATTTCCACAAATCATGGGGGGCTCGCACTACGTCCAGAAATTTCATAATCGAAAGTTGGCAACCCTACCTCTGTATAGGGTTGCCAACTTTCGATTATGAAATTTCTGGACGTAGTGCGAGCCCCCCATGATTTGTGGAAATTCTAGCGATTAGGATCCGGTCAATTTAGCGGAGCACCATAAACTATCCCGTCTATAGAGGCTCCAGCGGCAGAGGAGAGTACAAGAGTGAAACTCAGTAAATTATCATTCTTGTGTGTAGGCCTATCCCGCAAAATATGTTACATTTAGAATTTAGGCCTACTTAGAAAATGTGAAAATGTGCAAAGTACCGTACAGGATCTGTATCCTTGTATGGATACCATGAAAGTTATAATGGAATGCGCACAGAAAGTACAAGAGGAATATTGTTTCATCGACTAGTACCTTGGCCTCTAACAAGATTCAAATATCAATTCTCAAACGTGAAGTAGCCTACATTAAAGTCTCTTATTTTTCTTTCAAATCTATACTTCTGTTCACTTTGCTTGCAATGCATTGAGCAGAAATTTCTGCTCCGAAACAAAATAATTATAAGAAATCTCCACAAGATTGATCGACATGCATTGACTTTCACACACAGTTCACTTTTACCAGTTCAGGCCTCATATCCAGTTGCATTCATCAGTCCACAGATTTTTTATCATTGAGAAGATGCCTTCAACATGTGCATTACTGATCGGAATTGCTCAACCAGTTTCTTGAAATTTGGAGCATCACAGTTAAAAAGGAATTCTACCCAACATTTATCGACTTTTGACTTTGTCTTCAGTTTTGGAAGAACTTAAGTTGTCTTAAGATGCAATGTTCTTTGTTCCTTGTATAAGTCATCTTCCAAAACTGCAATTCCACGTGTGCCAATTAATGAGTTCTATCAAACTGTTGAACGAAAAACATCATCAAGACTCACTATTTTTATTTTTTCTGGAACATTATTTTCAAAATTGAACCACTGATTCAAGTAGGCTAAGTAGACTCGTGTCTGGATATTGAGTGCATCTTTCTTGAAACAATTTGTAAATCTCAGACTCTTACAAAATTTTATTAATAGATTGTTATATTTGAGGAAAGTTGTTCTCTTTGTTGAATGGTGCAACTTTTTAATTTTTCCGTACTCATAATATTATTTCTGGACATTGCATTGTCCAGACTGACCTTCCTATGTTTTCTGTACGCGGGATGCTATTTCTGGACGATCCAGAAAAAATCTGTACGGTTGGCAACCCTACCTCTGTACCACTACAGCTGGTTAGCTGCAACGTTTCAGGTAAAAAGCTCTGAAACTAAGGCAAGGGAATGGAAATTTTAGCGAAAATTAGGGTTTTCGCTCCCCACCCTAGCTCCCAATGGTGGTAGAGATTCGCCAACCCATCGGCCGGGTGTCCGATGGCGGTGAAATGGCCAAAATTAGGGTTTTCGCCCCACCCTGGCCCCCATGGTGGTAGAGATTCGCCAACCCGTCCACCGAGTCTCCTATGCCCACACGGACAGAGTAGTGAAGGTTAGGAGTAAAAAGCTTTAAAAAATACATCCCGGTCAAACAGACAGGATCTTTTTCCTTTATTTATAATTTTATATAGGCCTACACATCAACAGTTCTTTTAAAATTCCATAATTCCAGTCTAGTGTTAAAGTAGGCCTATGCATATTATTTTAAGGTTTAAGAATATTAGAGGAACTCATGTTCAGATATTTGTTGAACCACAGCATAAGCTATATATTGTACAAGTAAACGGTGCAGATGCGATTATAAGTGCTGTACACGTAGACCTATATATGCCGTAAATAAAATCTTGGCATTGAAAAAATTCTGGCAGTCTTGTGGCCTTGCTGTATTGCCACCACTGACCACCACCCACACATATTTTCGCGGTTATGCCTGTAGGCTAGTAGACCTAATTCATAAAACCATGCATTAAGAGTATATTATGCCATTTAATTTAATGTGTTGCACAGTACTTGAATTCCTATCGGATGATGTATTAAGTGTTAAAATTATAAAATTATATAATTATAAAATTATATAATCAAATGCAAGCAATTATAACTGATAGCCCCTGCTAGCATTTCTGGCCGGTTTTAAGATGAATCTGCCTGGAAACGGAAACTCCAATAAGGGCCCTCACACATGTCCAAAAGTTGTAGGTCTACTATTATGATTAACAATTATGAAAAAAGAATTTTACTGCATGTGTGGGCCCATTTCGTCGGTTTTTTTCTCTCATCAGATGATCATACATTAATAATTTACTAATTGTAATAATTAGAACTGCCAGTTAATTGTGGCTTTAAACGTGTGCACCGTCTTGGGTGTTTAAACGCGAGTGTTTTCATCATTCAGCGTTCAGGCGTTTATGGGGTGTATTACAGATCGAACCAGATCTACTCATGAAATTCAAATAGGCCTAATGAACCATGCAGTTTATGGTGTGGGACGCGTAGGTGACGTGGCCACTGCAACCCCTGTAAATCCTCGAGGAGGGCCCGGAAGGATGCGATTCCTGTTGACTGCTGAGGGCCGCCACATGAAAGTCCTGGTAGAGTCTGGCCGGCTAATGACGAACGTTGTATACCAGTTTGGAAGAAGATGCTTCCGCCAGTTGAGGCTAATAACCGTAATCATCACCGTCACCACCATCACCATCGTCACTGGATGCATCACCCCAATACGTTTCTGAGGACAAAGCGCCGTTTTTTGGTTTACAGTAATTGGCCTAAATGTTTCTTGTAATTACACAAAAAAAGATGATAATCGCAGTCCCGATGGCTTTGGGAGTGAAACCGTCGACATCCCCAGCAAATATAATCCTTGCACCAAACACAGTAGACAACGTCGCATCCCTCGTTTTTCTCGATGGGAATACGACAGTTAGGGCAGCGCCTTCTATTTATAACATCTTCTTTCAGCCAAGCATCAATGTTCCAGACCTCATCGCAGGCTTTTAGCCCATGAAAGTCACTATCGCAGTACAGACAGAATCTGCCAGGGCACAAGAGGCAGGCCTTCATGTTTTCTGTTTCAGAAACCACACACATTGCACCACATTTCCGTCGTGGGCAAAGCCCGAATGAAGTGGTATTATCCATAACGAAATTCTTTAACACGTTCCGCAGCATCTTTCTGATATCATAATACTGCATTACTCCACAAATGTACCAGAGTTCAGCTGCACTTAGAGACTTGTCACAGTTTTCGAAGCAACACTTCACTGGAACTTTCCTGTCCTTCGTGGACTGAACGATCAATTGAAGTAGGCAGTTCTTGCAGTATGCATGTCCACAGACACTTAACAAATAGCAGTTTGCGCTCGAAGCGTCTAAATTTTCAAGCCAGCAAACTGAACAGATTAAATCTGGCTTTTTGCCTTTTGTGACCAGTGGAACATCCATGCTCTGGAGCAGTGTGGATTTTATTTCCTCTGAGTACCGCTGGTATGCATAGGCTTTTGTTTCAAGCCAGAGTTCAGGACTGTCTTCAAAAAAGAAGTACTGTGAAATGTCACTGTTACGTTTGAGATTGTCCAGATGAGATTTCATGCTGTGGTATAGATTCTTTAAAGCATGGGTATTATAGCAGGTCTTATCAAAGTCAAACAAGTACCAGATCAAGTCACAGGAATTAGCTTTACCTGCCAGCTGCCTCTTCAGAATGTTTGCTGAATGATTTCTATTAGAAGGATCCCCGTAGATGTGCACCTTCTCCTGAAATGTAGGTATGTGTATGCAAGTGTTCGTGAACTGCATCAGAAACTTCAGAAACTTTGTACCCTCATTGCTCTGTAGGTAATGCAGCTGCTCGTTGTAAAAACTAACTTTGGCAGGTAGAAAGAACTCCTCTAGATCCCGTGTAAGACTGCGAGTGTGACAATTCTCGGTGGTGGTCACACTCACAAGCACTTGAAGATTCATGCTCGAAGGACTCACCAACACATGCTGATCCTGTTTGATCCAATGCTTGACAATATTTTCTTTCTGCATTTTCTCTAGAAATTCTTGCAGTGGCTTTTCTATAATTTGATAGAAACCTGAAGTCATTGTGACGCGAATTGTTTTTAGATCTGTTGCCAGTTTTGTTCGGTGTCTTAAGAAAACAGAGAAGTCAGATCTCGAAATGCCTTCTATGCACCTGGTTCCAACTCTAGCACAATAGATGTTGGGAAAGACAAGATTGATATCGAATTCATTAGGAGTTTCTGAATTTGTTTCTACCAAGGTGGCAGCACTGTCCTCACATCCATCAGCTCTCAGTCCAGCTTCTGCAAACACCTCATAAACATCATTCATGATCATTGTTTTGGCATCTTTACATGTCATTGAAACATTTCCATTCATTTCGTCTTTCACTTCCTTTTTGATCTGGCAGTGCAGAATTACTTCCACTGAACTCTCAAAAACGACCTTGTCATCAATCAAAATATATTTCTGCTTAGCAATCAGAGATTCATTGAAACTTTCTAATTCTACAGAAGTTTTAGCAGCTGCCAAATGCTGGTTATTGCACAGATCTTCAATTTTACTTTTCCTGATACCTTGATTTTCTTTCTGGGTTGGATATATTTCTTCTGCATCTGAGGTGTATGAAATTCTAGCGGAGTTTTCTGCTTGAATTTCTGGAGGGTGAAAACCCATCACGACCAAGCACTTAAGCCCTTCTCCAATTTGAATTCGTAAAGGGCTGTGAAGATGTGGAAAAGGTATCTCCAGTACTATCGTCTCCAACTCCGCTTTAAGGTTTTCAAGTTCCTTTTCCAGCACAAATTTCGCTCTGTCACAACCGATTTTGGGACACAGAACGGTCATCTGCTTTAAGTCTCTGTCATACAAGACTTTTATAACATGTCCAGAAAGTACTTTAAGCTTCTCACAAAATTTCTCTGATGATGCAAGAGATCCAAGTTCAAAACTGATATAATCTATGGAAAAAGGAAAGCAGAAGAATTGATCCACCATGTCCTTTGGTGTTGTGTTGTGGTATTTGGACAGTAAGGAAGCTGCCAAATCATCTCCAATGGCAACAAGTAGATTCAGCTCCTCCGGAATGTGATCATTGTTCAAAGCATCAAGCGCCAACACAAATCTCGGTGGTTCGTTTGTTAACCTGTAGCAGGATTTTCGTCCAATAAGACCTCGAACTTTTGATGAAATCTGCATGTATCCCAAGTCTTTGTGACCTTGGTAAATGCACAGACGATTGTACCATAGTTTTGCAATGATATCCACCATTGTTTCATGGACGTGGACTACATCCTTGTTGAAGTTGAGTGTAGTTGGCTTTTTCAGATCTGACATCAGCTCAACCACATCTGTGTAGCGATTACGCAATTGTTTATCAATCTCTTTAAATGTTGTTGCTTTGAAGCCATTTTTATGAAACCATGCCGCTTGTTGAGTCTTATTATTTCCAGACTTGGTGTGAAGTTTCATGCACCATTGAGTAAAGGCACTTAGAACTGTCTGGATATCTCCAAGTTCACTGAAATTCTTCCCTTTTGCAATTCCAGATCTAAAGACATCTGTGAGATTACTGTCATCCATGAAAATTGAAGTGACGAGTCCTTCCAGAAAGAGATTCTTTTCAAGGCATTCTTTTAGAAAGGTCTGCTTCTTGAGATGGAATTCATGACCTTGTTCTATGGACGATTCACCAAACTCTGAGTTGTTTATTATGATGTACTCAGAATCAACGCAACTAGTCTGATATTCATCAATGACCTGCACACAATGAAAACGTACTACTAGTACTAGACATAAGGTAAGGACAAAATAGTACTTTTTCGTTAGGGACAAGATACATAAGGCCTACTTCATGGTCATGCACAAATTTACATGAGAATTGTTGCAGGTTGACAAATGTCATTAAAACTTCGAACACTTTTTTACAGTTGGTGGGTATAGGAGTGCCAATCAATTGAACCCCCCCACTCAATTCCCTTTACATGAGAGTTGATTCTGCCATAAAATTATCTCATAAATAACTCTCTAGCTTGACTCTGCCTCCTTGACAATTAAGCCGCTTTAACTTGCTACCATCTACTACAGCACTCTTCTGCAAAGGCCGTCAACCTGGCTTAGTTTTACTGACACCGATCTCCTCTGAATTTAAACCTGTTTCTCTTCTCGTTTTATCTCTGTTAAAACAGTGGAATATCATATCATAACTTCTCACTTGTAGGCCTACTATAATTATGTGGTGTTCCTCAAGGCTATGCTCTTTGTGCAACTTTTGCTCATTCCTTATACTACTCCATTCAGCTTGGTCATCCTCAAATGGCCATCGTTTATATTCTGTCAACACTCAACGTTTCCTCTCATTCTCTCCATTGGGTTAATGCTCCTGTCATTCTCTCCATTCCATTGCCTCCATAGAGCATTTGACTTCATCCTGTTACCTCCTAGGTGATTAATCTCTTAATTATAATAATAATGACGACAATAGGGCCTATATGTGGCGCCGTAGGATTATACCACGGCACATGGCGTTACAGGGGTGCCTCAACAAACACATGAATGTAATCAGTCAGAGGTACATGTACGCCTTAGAGCAAAGATAATGTCTAGTGTCGAGATTTGAAAGCCGCAACTGAGATGACTTTTGTGCTTGAACGTATCTAAAACTGAATTCATACGTATTTAGGAAATGGTGGAGAGCATCTGTGAAAAAGTTGAGACATATGATCTTCTTGCCCTAGCAGGTTTGCATGTGCGCTTGTTATAGCGCCCCTTCAAGCTAACTACTCAGAGACGCTCTCGATTACAGAGCGGACACTGCATCGGAGTTTTACGCCGAAGTGCTGAGCAATTGAGAGTGAAGGACTTGCCCAAGGTCTCTATACAGCTACTTGAGTTGGATTCGAACATGCAACCCTTCAGATGCAAGGCGACGAACATACCCACTGCACCACTGCTCCCCACGTTGCTCAGGACTAAATTTTAAGAAATATGACCGCTATTGATAGACATTTATAATTAGGTCAATGATGCTGAAGTTTTCCAATCTACACAAGCTGGCCAACTATTCAAGAATAAAAACAATCACTACACATCATGCACCTCCATCATCCCTTCACTGATCAGTGGTCACTGTATAATTATTAATCAGTCCTTGCTTCAAAAATTTTGCCCAATTTCTTTTCTCACTTATTATTAAACTGATTTATGCGTTCGTTCACTGTTAACAACACCTTAGTTTTATGCATGCATTCATTCATTCATTCATTCATTCATTCATTCATTCATTCACTCATTCATTCATTCATTCATTCACTCACTTATTCATTCATTCATTTATTTATTCATCCATCCATTCATTCATTTATTTATTCATTCATTCATCCATTCATTCATTCATTTACTCATTCATTCATTCACTCATTCATTCATTCATTAATCATTCATTAAATGAATTTGTATAGCGCCACTTCAAAGGAACTACTCAGAGTCGTTCCCAACATATGATGTTGGCCAATGACATATAGGTCTATGCTGATGCTAAATGATGTTTGCATTTAAATCACGACTTCAATTAATTACAGAACAGAGAGATTGGCACGTTAAAGTCATAATGATATTGAAATGACTGTACTCTATGGTGACATACTCGTTTCTTATTTGGCTGGAAAAGAGAAGTTGGCCATTTCCCAGTGCTTAGGCTATTTCTTGTGGAGGTTTTTCTCAACTGCTCAACAGTGATGAGCACTAAACTAAACGGCGTTAGGATTAGGCGATAATATGGCTACAGTTGTTGTTTTTAAAATTTCAGACAAATACTAAAAGCTTTGACTGAATTACGACACTTTTTGTTAGGGCCTACTTTTCATCGTGACACAGTGTAGATATATCTAAGTATAGACGGTATTATAATAGGCCTACTATTGTGCAATAGTTACCTCATTAGCCTCCGCAGGCCTACTCGAATCTTCGACCATTTCCAACTTCGAATTTGTTTCTCCCATTTTTAATTTAGTGCGCATCAAAATTAACTGGCGTAGTGCGCACTGACAATAATCATTTAAACTATGATCTGTTTAAATGCAGAAAATGCAAAGAAATGTCGCTGCGTTGTGCAATCGTAAACAAACCGATCGTCCATAACACCACATTACGCAATCGCTTCGCCGAAAATACCAAGTCTATTTTTAGATATAAATTGAATATTCATGAGGTTCCAACAAAGGCCTGCATCAATGCATCTGTCTGTGAATCGATCAAGTACAAAGCTGGCAGCTAACAACGGAATCCATTCATAACAACTCTAGGCTACGATGTTGTTGTAACGACGATCGACTCACAGGCAAGACGTCACTTTGGCAGAGGAGAAAGGAGAGAAGGTTGAGAAGGAGTGAGGCAAACGAGGGATGGACGATGACATGGGGATTAATAAAAACGATGACAAGTAAATTAGATGGATGATTAGAAGCAAATTTCTAAATGGAGAGGACCCCGAGGGGTCATGGTCGGATTGACCCTTCCCTTGATCCGCCCATGGATCGAAGGATTGTATCGCTGTGCAGAGAGAGAGAGAGAGAGAGAGAGAGAGAGTGAGAGAGAGAGAGAGAAAGAGAGAGAGAGACAGAGACAGAGACAGAGACAGAGACAGAGACAGAGACAGAGACAGAGACAGACAGAGAGAGAGAGAGAGAGAGAGAGAGAGAGGGAGACAGACAGAGAGAGAGACAGAGACAGAGACAGACAGAGACAGAGCTAGAGAGAGAGAGAGAGACAGAGAGAGAGAGAGAGAGAGAGAGAGAGAGAGAGAGAGAGACAGAGACAGAGACAGAGACAGAGACAGAGACAGAGAGAGAGAGAGAGAGAGAGAGAGAGAGAGACAGAGAGACAGAGAGACAGAGAGAGAGAGAGAGAGACAGAGAGAGACAGAGAGAGAGAGAGAGAGAGAGAGAGAGAGAGAGAGAGAGAGAGAGAGAGAGAGAGAGAGAGAGAGAGAGAGAGAGAGAGAGAGAGAGAGAGAGAGAGAGAGAGAGAGCGAGGATTTCATGGGTGAACAAATCAAAATAATGTTTCTAAGCTAAGTTCAGTCGTACTTGGCAGTTGTGTCGCTTGACAAAATTGGCGAATAAGTTTGACGCACGAAGTGTGGGCTGTGGGTAGGCATAGGCCTATACGAAACTCAAACATATGTGAAAGTGTTTATGAAAGGATGTTTTGTCCATGCATGCACTTAGTTTTATAACGAAGGAAATCACACGATCACTATATCACCATCATGATAACGATCATGATCATTCTCATCAATAGCAACAGCAAGAAACAGCATCATTATCATCATCATCAATCATCATCATCATCATCATCATCAACATCGTCGTCGTCGTCATCATCACATCGGCATCAATCAGTATCACTACCAGCACCGCCACCACCATCATCATCATCATCATCATCATCATCATCACCACCACCACCACTACTACTACCATTACCACCGCCACCATCATACATCATTATCGTCATCAAAATATGTCGTCACCTGGGAACTAACACCAGAGAAAGGTTGTACACAAGATGAACGTGACCAGCTTTGGCCTCCGTGATTTGATAATAATATTTTAAAACAAACACTTACGATGACGTAAAGTCGGTTGCCATGGTAACGTTGGTGGACGTACGTTTATTTTAGAAGTTTCTTCAAGATGTTCATTTCAAATAGTCGGTTTAAGATTTATTTTCGACGTATTTTTTGTAGAAATTACACACCCGATGTTGAAAAATAGGAAGATCAACAAGGTACATAATTATATATAACGACTTTACAAAGCATTAAGATCGATTCCTGTAGAAATCATCGAAAGAACGACGTGGCGGAACGCGTTAGAAAAAATGACGACATTGCCACATTGGTATGTTTGACCTTCTTGTACCACGATCTCGAACTGCCGCAGCCCAGCATCGTGCCTTTGCTCCTGTTGGCCACCTGCTGTGGAATGACCTTCCTATACTATGACTCGTATTGAGATAGTCTAAGTATTTGGCGGCACTACTGTTTCTGTCCTTTGTCTTAAGATTCTTTTTTCCAAGGGTTGTTTGCAATAGGCCTACTACAGCAAAGCAAAGACCAGAGCAGCACGAACTTGAAAGCAGGCAAGAAACCGTCATGCAAGTAAAGCTCACGAGAGAAGACATACGAGGTATATAGGCCTACGTGAATTCACGTTCATCTCTTATGTAAATTTATGAACAACATGAATATCTTAAAGACGGCGTTCGAAATACGGAGTTGAAGACCAGCTATAGATTTTAACTTAGCTTTCACATCTTCATTTACCTCTACAAGTGGCGCAGTCAGGAATTTATGATATTTTTTGGGTTTTATGGATTGGCCGGATGCCCTTTCTGATACCAACCCAACAGTATTACAGTAAATAAAAAGGGAATAAATTACCGTATTAAAAAGGGAATAAAGTACGAAAAACTATTGCTGCTACAGGCAATTGGGTTTTTTATTATTTAAGTGGATAGATAACCCTTTAAAAATATTCCTAGGCCAATGGGGGTCTTTTAACCCCCGAAACCATCGTGTCTATTCCACTGATCTATACGATAATTGACGATTGAACGGGAGGCTTGTTTTCAGCATATAATTTTTAAAAATCCAGAAAGCAACTTGACTTTTGACAACATTAAGGCAAAGTCAACTTCAGCAAAGCAAAACTGAGAAACGAAGGAACATGCAGGTAGGCCTATTTGAAATTCATATTTTTTTATTCTGTTGTGCTTCTTTGAGGCACTTTACACGTGTAGATTGAACATTTTCGTGTATCGAAAATACAACACTTTTCCTGACAGTTTAACATTGAGCAGGACTGAGGTTTACAACAGTACTGTTAAGCCTATGTAGGCTATATAAGCCTATTGGTTTCTTTGCTGATAATATATGAAAATTAGCAGATTTTCTATAACTTTGAGGCACTTTAGCTGTAAACAAATGCAGAATTGCAACATTACATAGACTATACATTTTGCCACTTGCTTTATGAAAACGGCGCTATAGAAGTCTTTGGATTAGATTTGATTTGATTACAGAATTTACAGCAATGCAAAGTCCAGGACAAAAGGCAACACAAAAGTCGCATGACAACGATTCCAGAATGCTATTCTTCAAGCCAAATACATTTCTTGTTAAATTTAGATTCTTTGAGCGCAAATTGAGCCTGAAAGCTAGTTTTGGGGTCGAAAGTTCCACAGCTGTCTAAACTTTTTTTTAAATGTTTAAATTTTTAAAACGTAAAGAAAGTATGCTGTGAAGTAAAGACAAAATTAGAACAAAGCAAAGGCGAAAGCAGCATCAACTTGAAATCAGACAAGAAAACCGTCATCCAAGTGGTAAAACTTGCGAAAGAAAACATCGCAGGTAGACTTTTGACAAAAATTCACATTCGTCTCTTTTGTAAATTTATGAAAGACATGAATTTCTCAAAGACGGTGTTCGAAAAACAGAGCTATATATAGCAGACTTTAACTTAGCTTTCATATCGTAGAATATATAGTAATCCAATAGTATCATATGGTAGATTTTAATTTAGCTTTCATATCTTCATATCTATATAATAATTGAGGATTGAAGTGAAGGGTTGTTTTCAGCAGATCCAGAAATTCAACTTAACTCTTGACAACATTAATACACAGCTTCTTTGTGTCAGCTTGAAGGGGCGCTATAACAAGTGCGCATACAAACAAAACAAACAGTCAACTTCAGCAAAGCACAACTCGGAAATGAGGAAACAAGGTAGGCCTATTTGAAATTCATATTATTCCAGGGCTGTTTAAACGGAATTTTTAGAACTGCACAACTCCTTTCTTTTCCCATCTTCCATTATAAATTACTTCCAATCGGAGGACAATGACCTTTTTTGCAAGTTTTAACTGTACAGAAGTGCTTCTAGAACTGCACATTTTGTGTACAACTGCACCTTTAAAAGTCTAGTATTATTCTGTTTTACTACTTTGTGTCACTTCCTACATGTATGGTAAACATTTTTAGGGCAGGCCCTGTAAGAAATACGGACCATAAGTTCACAGTATAATTATGGTAGTTTATGATGCCTCGATCATCCGTCTTCTGCAAGAGGTAACGTTTTCTACCTCAGCACCTGAAGCATGTCAGAGTCAAAAAGTTAATGGAGAAGTCGTGAGGAGAAGAAATGCCAGGAGAAGAAAACGTCAGATCTGCATTACTGCTTCAAGAGAACGGAATGTTGCAAAAGCCAATAATAGATTTTGGAACATTTTCTTCTCGCAAGAAAGACAGTACAGATGGTCGTTTGTAATCGTCGACCTTCAAAGAAAGAATGAACTCTTTAAAAATACATTATATAAGAATATGACTTTTGTGCCGAATAGAATATAACTAGTTTTGTCAATTTACTAACACTCTGTGTTAGATTCACAATATTGTAAACCATAAAATTCCATGTTAAGGGCCTACCCCTGCAAAACCGAGAAAGAAATACCAGGCCGACAATTAGAAGAAAACACCCATTTTTGCACAGGTGTGCACAAAGGTCATTTCTAATAGGCCTATGCACTTATAAATGATTATAGTGCTGAAATATGGCTATATCCAGCTGCAACATTTGCTTTCAAATTTTACGAAAAATTTAGGCGGCTGTAACTTTCACAGGTTTAAAACTATTCCAAATTTAAGCAAACTATGTATTGAGTTATTTTTATGCGTTATTGCAGTAAGGAAAACAACTGAGAAAGTAATATTCAAGGAAATAATAATTCAAGTAACCTAATTATTTATAAAGATTCAACGACTTTCAGATTTTGCAAAGTATATTCAAAGAAATTCAGATTATTGTTTTCATCTGTTGTTATGCTTATGACCTGAGGAAAATTTGCTGGCAAAACAATTATATGAAGCCTGATGTCTTAGACTGTTTATGAGAGACCCTGACATGCAGAGCTGAAAGTGAGCCGGGTCTGTCAGGGTCTGCGACCCGGCAATGATTTTCGTAACCTGCCGATGCGGGGTCTCAGCCAGGTCGCATGTCTAACAATTTTGGGCAGTGGCGGCGCTACGGCAGGTCGCGGCAGGTCATTTGACCTGCCTATTTTGCTCACGACCTGCCAAATGACCTGCCTAGAAAACTCTGGAATTTTTAATATCTTTTTACATTATTTTACTTAGGATTTTCAAATGAAAAATAAAAAAATTTCTTCGTCCACAAGATCACTATATAGTTTGTGGTTCAATTATTAGATCAACCGACTTTTACGTCTCATCTTATCTAGTAGGTAAATATAGAGGTCTAGGCCCATGGGACAGGATGTTAATTGGAAACCTATAATGAATCAAACTCCAAGGATAAGAATAGGAGGGAGTGCTAATAGGAAGGAGTAATTGGTAAGGGAATGAGGCAAGGATGCACGCTATCACCACTCCTCTTTAACATATACATGCACAGAAGAACTAATAGGCCTTCAAGAGGCAATGGAACAGGCAGGAGTGGGTAAAACAGTGGGTGGAATACTCATACACTGTAAGAGCCCAGGATCCCTAACATTTGCCGACGACCAAGCAATGCTGGCGACTACACAGGAGGGGCTGTGGAAATTGATGGATCAGCTAAACAGGACCTCACTAAAAATCTAAACCTATAAATGACAAATTGTAACGTGTGCTTGATAAAAAATCTCCTCATCCACGCGACCGATTTCTTCCAAAAATTTACAAAACAACTTCCTAGCACCCCATTAAAACACTATCGGGCTTCGCGATCCGAAAATCTTACCTTTTCCTGAGTTTGAAAAATTTAATTTTCTATCCGAAAGTTAACGCAATATTTAAGAGTGGTCGCCGGAAAATCCAGTACACTTTTCAAAGAATCCATAGATTTATGACGTCATCACTTCTTCACCTCACTTTAGACGGCCGATTTTATAGCGCCCACTTTCGAAAAATTATACTAAAAACACTGATAATAATTATGAACGGTTGATCGCAAGATAATGACAATTTTTACCGGTAATTAATATTATACCGTGTCATCGTATGTAGGCCATCTGGACATTTTTTAGGGCGGACGGGTTTAGGCAAAAGAACCAAGATTCACCGGAAAATGCCGAGCGAACCCGCCCCGCAGGGGCGGCTGGGAGATGGGTTGGGGCGAAAACCCTACATTTCACGGAGAACGCCAGGCACCCCAGGCTGGGGTCGGGTTGTGGCTGATGGAAGGCGGGGTGGGAAAGGCGGAGTGGGAGCGGAATCAGCGTGGCTGGGGACTAAAATTCTAAATTTCCCGGGCAACGCCGGGTAATTCAGCTAGTATAACATAAAGACAAATATCGGAAACACAAAGATTATGAAGATGAGTGGAGGGAGTAGGAGATAGCAGTGAAAATAACAATAAATGGAGAGAAAGTGGTACAGGTCAAGATCGCGCTACTGCAACTTTGGAAGTATGATGACAGCAGATGCAATTGAGATGCCATAGTGATAAAAAAAACGAAGTATAGTAGGCCTATTGTGAAAAGAAGCGTTCACGAAAAAAGGAGAGTTGAGCAAAGATCTAAAAAAGAGACTTGTCAAAGTACTGGTAAGAAGACGTGGACCATCAGGAAACAGGATATAAAGAGATTGGAAGCTTTTGAGATGTGGATATGGAGAAGGATGGAAAAGATGAGCTGGACGGAGCGAGTGACGAATGAAGAGGTGCTGCAAAGAGTAGGAGAAAAGCAACTTTGGTAAAAGAGAAAGGCAAAAGAACTGGATTGGACACATATTAAGAGGAGATTTCCTCCCGGGAGAAATCATAGAAGGGAGATTGGAGGGAAAAAGAGAGGTAGACCGAGACAGAAGATGTTGGGATGTACGATGACTGATGGATGCAACAAACTGAAGAGAAAAGCACAGAGAAGAGAAGAATGACGTCATTGGAGGTTGAAACCTGCCGAGGAGCAGAGAACTGAAAGAAGAAGGCCTAAACCTACTTCAAATTCAATCATCAATTTCTTCGACCTGCCAAATAGTCCCCCTGACCCCGACCCGACCTGCCGAAATTTTAGAGCTGGCGCCGCCACTGATTTTGGGCCAAAAGTAGGTAAAAATTGTATGAATTTGACACATTTTGGGCAGATGACAAAGGTCGTCAGAAAAAACTTTCGACTCAAAGGCGTCGGCTCCTCCGCCTAAGTCAGACCCGGAAACTTTTCCAAACCACGTTCAGCCCTGCTGACATGTGGATCTGGCACTACTAACATCATTCATCTAATCGTGTTGTGTTACTAACCTACTAACCTCTCACTCGTTGGCCTGGACCTTGTCGTGGTGAGTGGGCTTTCAACCAACACTGGCCAGAATTCGTAGTTAAGACACGTTATCATTTTGCAATTTGACAGGTAATTTGTCATCATAGGCGGAGTTTATCATGGGCTAGATGGGGCTAAGCCCAGCCAGATTCAGCCATTTACCGTGAGAATGGTATACGAAACATCGATCAAATGACTATAAAAGGTCATCAACTTTTTTCGACCGGGAAAATATTGTCGGCGCCGCTCGTTCTGGACCAAGTCTCCGCCCCAACAACAAAGCCCAAGTTCCTTTTTAGCCTCCCTTCCCCCCAGAACGGAAACAAAACTCCGCCCATGTTTGTCATATCATTTGACTGTTTGATATGATATTCTGGATCATGTAACTCAAGACTGTCAATGTCTTTATATAAACAGGATGGTATTCGCTCTACCTGTCATCAGAGGTTTGGTCCCTTACGATAAAGTCAAACCACTTATGCCATGAACGATCAGGATAAAACATCTGGCCCAGGCGGTTGGTTTCGAACCACCACAGCTGACCTCCCTCTGTAATTCAGTAAGACAACCATTATGTTAATCACGTTTTCACTCAGAGCGAACTATAGTTACTTACGTACCTGAGCAGTTGTATAGCGCCTTTTCGGAAAATAGAAAACCCCGAATGTGTTGTCAGGACAAGCTGCCAGGATTTCAGTTTTTTTGGGGGGGGGGCATTTCCAGCCGCCAAAATTTCTGATGACCTTTTGTAGCCATTTTTGGTCGAAATCTCAGGAAACTATTCCGTTTTCAGCCGCCAAAATTGCTGGTGACTTTTCTTAGTCATTTGGCCGAAATCTCCTGCATATGGTTTTCAGTTTTAGGGGGGGGATGATTCGGCTGAGTAGGGAAATTTTCATTTTTACATGGGAAAAAATGAATGGCCTTTTGGGTGGGACTTAGCCCCCTAGCAATTCGCTACTGCTGCACGCATCTGCTGATGATAAGCTACGGAACTACAGATGTTCACATTTATTTGCTTGTTTTATCACACTCATACATGTATAACTATATTTTTTATTCGCACGAGATGGTGCATTCAGTGTGGACCTACAGTATGTCGGCGTAGGCCCTTTTTGCAGATCTTCAATTT
Source organism: Lumbricus terrestris (assembly GCA_949752735.1). Lineage (NCBI taxonomy): Eukaryota > Metazoa > Annelida > Clitellata > Crassiclitellata > Lumbricidae > Lumbricus > Lumbricus terrestris. The sequence continues at coordinate 17,777,078 of OX457045.1, read as the reverse complement.
TGTTGCCTGTTAACAGCAGTTATGCGCTGTTCTATTACTGGTCACAGCCAGTAGCGCAGCCATGAATTTATTATGGGTTTTTTTCGGCCTGGCCGAATGCCCTTCCTGACACCAACCCAACAGTAGGCTATTAGAGCAAATAAAAAGGGAATAAAGTAACAAGGGGAATAAAGTAAAAAAAACAATTGTTACTACAAACAATTGTTTTGTTTTTTATTATTTAAGTGGATAAATAACCCCTTTTCAAAACTTTTTCCTTAGCCAATGGGGGAGTTTAACCCTCTAAAAGCCCGGGCACTGATCACAGTATGATTGATAAGCATGTACTAATGAATTGGTTGTCTTTCAGCCCATGTCAAGGTTAAGCTAGCTGCTTCCAATCTCTACTTACAAATATCCAGAAATATCAATTTTCGCAACCAATTCTGTGATCTGCTAAAATCGACATCATTGTTATTTTTATTCTTCGCTTCAGCCATCCAATATTACTGACCCTGCTAGGCCTCGCTTCTGCCTTCCTTATATCAACTTCTGTAGCTCTACTGTTAGTGCTCGTCACGCTCTCTCTTCTATCGACTGAACAAGGTCTGCTTTCTGTCCATTTGCTCGCAAATCCATTTAATTTAGGCAGAACCGTACGTGGTATGAGCTTAGGCTCTTCGACATAGAATGGCATCCATCTGACGCCATACGCTCCATTTCTATAGAGCCCTCTTCCCAGGCTTTCGTTTCTCATCTGAAGACAGCTTTTGTTGGCCGCGCTGGGGTTGGGAGCACTTATGAGTTGTTCTCTTGAAGACGGCTTAAAAGAATTCTCTCAATAAATGAATCAATGAACGAATGAACGAACGAATGAATGAATGAAAGAACGAATGAATGAACGAACGAACGAATGAACGAATGAATAAATGAATGAATGAATGGATGAATAAATGAATGAATGAATGAATGAACGAACGAACAAACGAATGAATGTATGAATGAATGAATGAATTGATGGATGAATGAATGAATGAATTAACAGTTACTGTCGGTTTGCTGCTGACCATTACTTTGAGTAACAGAGAATATCGACCCTGCTTTAGCACAATTTGCCCGTTTTGTTTTTGCGACATCCCCACCATTCCCCGACAAGGCGGCCGCCTATAATTAGAATTGACCTCCGAAATGGTTAATCCGGCCCCGAATGTGGGTCACGGAAGCCGAGTGATTAGAATGTTCGCCTTGTGACATGTGTTTATGCATTGTATGTAGGCCTTTGCATTTATTTATGAGATTATTCTGCCGAAGTGCATAGGCCTACATAATTATATTAGGCCTGTACAGTGTCAGCAGCCTCAGGGTGTCCTTCACACTCTGTTGATCCGCTCCATTGTTTATGCCTGCTCATCTGATCGAGATAGAGGCGACTAATAAGGTTGAGGCTGTATGCTGCGAATAATGCCTGTCCTACTGATGAGAATAATATTGTGTAGGCCTATAGTGACGGGTGAATGCATTCGTGAGCAACTTCAGTGCATGGAAAAAACCCAGCGGTAATATTTATGGGGACTAAAGTCCGAAGAGGACTTTACGCGTTTCTGAATAAACTGTTTTGTATACATGTAATGTACAATTATAATTATAGACAGCCTAACCATCATATAATTATGTACATGTATGTGCACCTGCCATAGCGCCCCTCAAGATTTCTACTCAGAAGCGCTCCCGAATACAGCGCGGACACTGAATCGGAGTTTCACGCCGAAACGTTGAGCAATTGCGAGTGAAGGATTTGCCCAAGGTCCCTACGAAGCGGTGGATTGAGGTGGATTCAAACCTGCAACCCTCCGGCTGCAAAGCAACGAACATACCCACTGCACCACCGGGCCACGCAAATTCATATCTCAGAACCCCTTGAAAAACTGAAGTCTTGAGACAACGGGTATGAACAGTATAGGCCTAGTGCAGTGTTTAATCTAGTCCCCTTCCTCTGGGGGGAATTGAGATTTCTGGGGGACAATTGAGCGTCCGAAGGACGCTCGCGATGCGCATAGCACCGAGAGGGGGAGGGGTATGGGCCCTCCCCATCACAAACTTTTTGAATTTCCACATTGCAATGGCAGCATGTTAAGGTGTCATCTTAACATGATAGTATCATATATTATGGTAGTAAATAATGTCATTATAATCATATAATAATAAATAATATCACGGTATATTGTAACTATATTATAATGTACTGCAGCAGGATGCTACAGAAAGATCCTGAGAATAAAATGGACGCAGAAAATAACCAACGAAGAGATATTTCAGCGAGTGGACAGGGCAGAAACAATCTTACAAAAAGCTATGAGACGCAAATTAGGACTTTTCGGCCATATCGCCAGAATGACGGACGACAGAAAACTTAAAACTCTTGTTTTCGGAATAATGGACGGAACTAATAGGAAAGGCAGACCACATCGGGAATGGAAGGAGGACATAGAGGACTGGTGTAATGACTCAATACAAAAGCTGTTCCACCTGGCCCAGGACAGAGGCGATTGGAAGAAGAAGACGAAGTTGACATTGGACACCTACGAGCATATGGCTCATGGTGAATGATGATGATTATGATGATGATGATATTATAACACTTCATGTAAAACAATGATGAAAACAGTAACTAAAAACCAATATAATTTTGTCAAATTTTTCTGGGGGAAAATGTCAATCCTGGGGGGGACTTCCCGCCCCCCCCGCAGAGACGTCTAGATTAAACACTGGCCTAGTGCCTCCAGATAAGTTCTCATAATGAGTTACAGTGGAAAGGCCATTCCGCAGCAAAGAGCCCACGGTGGCAAAGGCACGATGGTGGGTCGTGCAGGCGGTGCGAGACCGTCGCACAAGAAGGTCATGACTCATGACGCTTTAAAGAGTGTGGGAAGAAATCGTCGAATGGCACGTATAGACGCCGCAGACGATTAAACACTTGACCGATACGAGGTTAATGTGCAAAGAAGAAGAGAGCATTGTTTAGGTCTATAGCTGCCACTGTACTCAGTTCACGGTCAGTTGTAAAAAAAGGCAAATCGAGGATTGACCGCTTGACAATTGTAAGATCCAATCATGATAAATTTTCAATTGATGACCGTTGAGCCAATCAATTGAGTCTATGGAAGATTTGAGCGAAAGACGATTTGATATTGAAGACAATTGAGATCATCAGAAAGATATTCAGGTTTAACAGACCAGGAAGGATGAGCAAGTTGTTGGGAATTAAGAGGAGCCATAAGCAAAACATACATGGATTCATATTATCCATACATATACAATTATACATGCATAAACCTATACATATATAGATGCATACTTGTATACATGTATCCATACATAAATATATATAAATAACATATAACCATATATTATGCATGTATATATACGAATATATAACGTGACGCATATGCCTTGGAAATGTACTGCAGCAGGACGTTACTAAGCGACTGCACCTGAAAAATCCGTGATCAGGTCATTGGTAATTTTCCAGCGAGCGGTTGTACGGCAAACAATAAAACTGTTACCTGGTCACACTGCTAAACCCAGACGTCGACTTGAATTTGAAAACCATTGTGTCACGCCAACATTTTCCGGCCACAACACTTGTCAACACACAGTGCCTCCCCATTCCACGCGGTTACCTTTTGTTTATCAAGTCCATATTCAGTCAGCGGTGACACATCCACATTGTCTGCTCTAAAAATGGCATTCAGCCAAGCGTATCAAAGCACGGAATAAACACCGACTAGTCATCGTCTAACCCCGTGTTGATGAATACCTGTTCCATTCTCATTGCTCATAGATGATAGATACCTGCAACTATTTAAAGGCGGAACGTGGTTAATCTCCGCATTTTTAGCAGATGCGTCTCTCCAACTCAGAAGCACAGTTCAAGACATTCTGTAGAACAGTTCCAGGTATGAACCATTAGGTCTACTTTGTATGTGTCGTAAAGGAGGCTGTCATCCGGTGATTTAGAATAAGAATTACCACAGGTTTTTAAATGCGCATAGAAAAGGGCCTGAAGTGTTACCAACATAACCTTGGGAAATGGGTATACGCAATGCGAGAGGGAAAAGAGAGAAGGCATTCTCAAGTTATACAGGGTATTGCTCTCTCTGAATGAATTTGTTTATCAGTAAAGATCGCCGAAACGTTTCAGCAACCCATGTACGTAGGCCATAGGCGGAGACCTGAGCGGAGACTTGTGTGGGGGGGACGGAAAGACGCGAGATTTTTGACGGACGAGTGTCGCCGAAAAATGTCCATCTTTTGCCGGTCAAAATTTCTGACGACCGGCGAAATCTCGGCGAAATTTTCTATTTTCGCTGCCAAAAAAGTTGATGCCCTTTTTTTTAGTCGTGACGCTCAACGATTGGGGGGGAGACAAATGCATGGGCCGTCCTCCCAACACCTCCACTGTGGGGACCGTCCCTCTGTCCCCCCTAGGTCTCCGCCCATGACGTAGGCAAAGTTTTAAATCATTAAATCATTTATTGTTAGAATTTAAACAAGCAGCTTCTGCAAAAATCTCTAAATCAAATTAGTAACTCAAAAGAAAAAACACAAGTTAACTAAAGTTAATAAGTTGTATGGACAAAAATTTGAAATAATTAGCTTATATGTGCTTGTACAGTTTCCGGAAGTAGGCAAATCAATTCTAAGAAAAATATAAAATAGTAAGAACAGTCGAATAGCTTAGAATAGAAAAGGATCATTAGCAAAACACCTGTAGCCAACTCCTTAAGAAATCACAGGAGTAGATATAAATATCTTTCAGGGCAAGAATTCGGTCGACGAATGGCAAGAGACT
>OX457045.1:17657247-17767247 GCA_949752735.1 Lumbricus terrestris | reverse complement strand
AGAATCTTCCGTGGATTGATGACACAACGCTGAGCTGTGCAACGGACGTGGTGATGTCACCGTTATGCCTTCTGATGACGTCAGCCATGATGTCACTGTTGCGTAACTTGTAGATAGCTGAGTCGCTGATAAAGAGTTTGTTTATTGTATAAGATTACATTTACCGTTGGTTTTTCATTACTGATATTAATTATTGTACATGTACACTGGAGTTTACGACGCACATTGACTGAACGTGCTGAGGCTTCTTTGTTCACGATGGATATTTAGTTTTTATATTATAGTTTTTTTAGAACTGTCAACTGACGATTTCGTATTTTAACTCACTATTTAGACTTTCATAATGAGTTGGAGAGTAGTAAACCTGACATCAATTAGCCCACTTCTATAGCCTATTGTTTTTAAGTCGTTTAGGGATTTTAGGCGTTAGAAGACTGATTTGGATCGCGTCACCAGACTCACTGTGCTTTAGATAAGCCTAACTTCATTTATACGCATTGTACAATGCTGTGCATACCAGACTGATGGAGGGATTTTCCAATCCAGGGATAAAGGAAAGGCTTGTAAATTCAATACAATATGGACCTCTACTGTTTCTCCAACCTACATGTATCATGTCTGCGGAAAGCTCTTAAAGTGGGAACCATCCTTTAGGCTAACTAATTTCAACTTCCTGTTTTAAGGTGTGCTAATTTGCTCGCAACTTCTACAGGAAATGTTTCTTCTGATAATAATTATAGATTGTTTATAAAATTGGTCAAATTTGAGCAGCTGTTGTGTAGTTTAGGATTTCAATTATGCTTGCCCGGTTCTTTCAGAAAGTATAGGCCTACAATTGCTTCATCATACAAAAACACAGTTTGTTGATCTATAAAACTTTCGTTGGTCCCACTAGGCCTAAAGCAGGTTTCCTCTGAACATAGGGGTACGAGGCGGGGGTCCAGAGGGGCACACTCCCCCCAAATTTCGGGCAAAACTGTTTTTCGGGCAAGCAGACCCGAAAATGACTATAAAAAAGGTCGTCAACTTTTTTTCTGGGAAAAAGTTGTATTTTTCACGAGATTTCAGAATTTATTTTTCGGACAGAAGTTAAATCTTTGCCCCCCCCCACTGCTGAAATCTTCCGTACGCCTATGTCTCTGAGAGTCTGAGCATGCCATTGTGTGTAATTTGGGTCTGTGATCGAATATGTAATATGGGTTTCTGCCATCGATACAACCCACTTGTCGTGTAAGTAGACTAATATGGACCACGTTTTGTATGTAGAAAACTATTAAAAATTTACAATGGTCGTTCGTATTAGACACAAGGTCGTGTAATATAAATAAAATGAGACCTACTGTATTTAACAAAATTGTTTAAAGATTTATTTACACGGAATAAAGAATAGTTTCTTTATAATAATTTTCTGATCGCAACTCATGCCAAGTAGACCTAATCATTCCCTAATCATTCCCTAATGCATAATGCATGGAATAACAAAGCTACACGCTCAATAATAATTAACGTCCTACTAAATTGGAGAAGTTCCTTAGGTGGCTCATAATTTTTACATGCCTCTCCGTACTCACCCTTCTGCTTCGTCAAGAAATGGTTGAAGAATACATTCCCCTACAGCTGTGACTGTGATCAATTTGCGCCAATTGGGTTCAACTCTTCATTAATCGTGATCGCAAACGCAAGTCGGCAGTCTTAATAACTATTATATAGACCTATAGCGTCTCTACAAAAACAAAATGCGTGACTTTAAATTTCTGGCTCCGTGTAAATTATTCTTACGTGCAAGTTTCGTGCTTCATCGTAATCATAAACTTGGAATTTCTACAGCGCCCACAAAACTTGTGACAAAACTTCCAAAAGCCAAGTCGCGGGAACCAGCCTATTCACAGGCGCTAAATCAAAACGGAATCGACAGGCAGGGAGTCAAGATCCGGAGAGTACGGCCGCTCAGGCGAGGAGTTAGACAGAATCTGATGGCTATATGATGAATGATGTTTGGAGTTGAAGCGACTTGAGAAGTATTGGGGAAATGGAACAATCGAGATAGGATATGTGGAAAACCAGTCTTTTGAGTTTCAACTGAAAGACCTGAGGGATCGATAGGCCTATATCAAAAGGCTTATCAGGTTCTAAGCGAACCCCTCTTTTAAGCTACATAATCGGGATCTTGTCAGATGCGGGTTCTGTGGGCCTTTGTTTATAAGCTACTACTCCTCATAGATGGTCCCAACTCCTAACAACACAAAGTCATGTTCAACAATCAGATACAATGGTCTTCAACCGTTGGTGAAATAGACACAAACACAGGCAACCAGCGCGAATCTACAAGTGAAGGAGGAACAACCGGACTGATTAAGGCCTACGCAATAAAACGAATGTATACCACATCGCATACACTAAACAGCTACATGTAGGCCATACTAGATGATAGATCCTATACATATATACAGATTAGACAAATATATTGACCTACATGTCTGCCTGAGAGCATGGCAATGGAAAATCTGCTATACACATTGACAAATAAAAACGCTGTTATAAGTCGTAATCCAATATAATAATAATTAGTGTGCAAAGATTAATAATTATTATCAAGGCCGTAGCCAGGATTTGATTTGGAGAGGGGGGTGTTTCTTTCCCACCCAAAAAATTGTTGACTTCTTTTATTCATCAGGCCAAAATCTTTAGAAAATGTCACAAATTTCCCTTCCTGAAAAACTCATGACTTTTTTAGTCATCCAGCCGAAATCGTCAGAAAATGTCACCAATTAATTCAATTTTTTTTACATTTTTCCATTTGGGGAGGGGATGTTTTCATGGTTTTATTTCATGGTTTTTACATCATGTGCTCGTAAATGCATTCAATTTTTTTACAGTTTCCATTGGGGGGGGGGGTGTTCAAACACCCAAAAACACCCCTAGCTACAGCCTTGATTATTATAATTATTATTATAAATGATGAGTCAAGGTGCATTGCAAATGCTCTAGTCCAACCGTCGCCATTACTCATTTCAAGACGCCTTCTCGTCGGATGATTAATCATCGCGTTACTATAAACAAATCGAGACTACCAACAGAATCATGTGTAGACATACAATATTATCTATAAACGACGCAGGTGAGGGGAGAGATGATCAGAAGCTTATCACCAGACTGACATTAATTGCGTAAACGGTGACTATGCGTAATTAGGCTTAAGCATGGTTAGATAAACTCGAATATTATTGATAGTCCGTAAAATAATGTGGCTGGCTTTTGTTCAGGTTTCGAACAACGTCATATTAAGCCAAGCCGTACCAGACACATACCCCGGTACTGTAGGACTCACAAGTAGGCCGATGTGTATACGCTCATTTATTAGTAGTCTAACTTACAATTTTATCCTCCATCATCAACGTAGCCTATTCAGTTTTCGACGATAGCCACTGCATGTTTATTTATATTTTGCTTGTTTGTTTGCATGTATGAGTGATAATTGAAGTCCATCTCATTTCCATCATTTAGGCCTATTTGTCAAGTCTGAATGCTCTACTTTTGTTTAGACGAAGCCTTGTGTCTTCGGTTGTAAGTATTTTTGTCTATAATTATATCAGCAGTATGTGACCTTCCTTTGTTTCTCCTTCCTTTGAACTACACATGTTGTGAGTGCGAGTAGAATGACATCATCGCTAATGAACATGGTCACAAGATAAATAGAATTAGTTTATACAAATTGAAGTCACGTTTATTTCGGAGAGGGTTTGAACCCGTCAGCCCTCTGAATTGGCCAACGCACATGGACTGACTTAGCAACTTATTCGACTAAAAAGTCACATGCTCATGAACTACGATTGGCATGATAACCTGAAGCCAATGCGTAACAGGCGCCAGGTAGGCCAACCTTATCTTTTTCTGCGCTGGCTTAGGCCCACCAATTCACTGAATGCACCTACGTAGAATTGATATTATTATTGCTATTATTATTGGCTGTTGTTTCGTCATCGCTGTGTAGTCTCCACATGTTACTTTTCTCACGCTGACAACGACCAATGCTGCACGAGGCTTGTTACATGTTTAACGACACGCCATATCAAAGATGATTAGTGTCGCCCTCCTCCTTTATCCAGGGCTGGGACTGGCACTGGCAGAGAGCAACCAGTGGCGGAGTTAAGCAATGCTGCACGATGCAATAGCAGTTCTATGCTTCACCGGCCGTTAGTTTCCGTTAAACGTCACTGTGTGATAATAAAGATCATTAGCGACGCCCTCCTCCTTTATCCAGGCTTGGGACTGGCACTGGCAGAGTGCAACCATGGTGGAGTTACACCCGCCGTGCTCCACCGAAACACGCGTCTCTGTCCATGCCTCCGGTTTTTCTTCACAGCAGCTTATTACAGACCCTGCTTTGCCTGCTCACGTCCTCCTGTCTAACTTATTCAGTGTCAATGGCATCTTAGACGGTGATTATGATATCGATCTCCTTCAAATCTTCGGGCATGCATCAACCTATCGATTTATTTCTAAACTATGAGATCTCGTTCACCTCCTTCTACAACCGATGAGGGATCAGTTCAACACAGCTCGTCATAATCATCATCATCGTCATTGTTATCATTATTATCATTAACCTCATTGTTAGCATTGTCATCTTTGTTGTCATATTCATTATCATCATCATTGTTATCATTATCATAACTATTTTTATTGCTATTATTATTATTATTATTATCATCATCATTGTTATCATGATCAGTTTTTTAGGCGCCCTTGTAGCGGTATGGCCGCGTTACGGCGCCATATAAATTGTCGTTATTATTGCTATCATTATCATCATTGTCATCGTTATCATCAATGTTATCATAATCATCATTGTTATCATTATCCTCATTGTTATCAATATCATCATCGTTCTTCAGATCGTTGTCTCGCTTCCACTAACGTTTTTCCATCGTGCCAATCTTAGTTTCACATCCGCATGGCCTAATGATTTCATTCAAAAGTTCGTCTCCAGATATTTCGGAGACTCTGAAAACAGTTTTTGACAAACAACTAAATGCGTTCTCATAATTATTGAACCAGTATTGCTTTAACATATCGTAATCCAAGAAGATTTACTCAAGAATCATTTCCAAGTAAACTGCCATAGGTATACAGTAAGTTATACTCATTGCAACATATATCATACATGTATGATAAACATGTATCATATATTATAGTAGTAAATAATGTCATTATAATCATATAATAGTAAAAAATATTACGGTATATTATAATACTTCATGTAAAACAATGATAAAAACAGCAACTAAAAACCAATATCATTTTGTCAAAATTTTCTGGGGAATGCCAATCCTGGGGAACTTCGCCTCCCCATAGACGTCTAGATTAAACACTGAATTAGGCCTACATTAAACTGCATTCCGGTTGTTAAGTCGCATAGCACTAACTAATTTTGCCAATAATAGTTTTCAGTCTAATGATTTAAGCTACGTCCTGTCTCGTTTCCATAGAACATTGCAACATGTTTGAAATACTTTGGCGTTGTTGCCTAGAGAGATGTGATGAATAGATAAGCCGAATAATAATTAATCAGGCAGGTTGCCCAGTTGTCGGACTTCTCTTGCATCCATAAGTTAGATCAGTCCTCTGATAAACAGCCTATCCTTACAAGTGCGAGACGATTGATGACAAACTTTGCAGCGTACAAAGTTAACATGATTGAAATTTAGTACTTGTTTTTCAACCGCTGTATAGTTGGTCTGATTGTTGCCATTTTCAGATCTTGACTGCTTGACTGATAAGGAGATTTCAGCTACAAAGTTCTGTTTGCTATGGATATCTTATCTTTCCTCTCAGCTGGCCATTTATCGTTAACAGCATGATATGGATTCGCGTCGATTAGAGCAAGATAGATTGTCGTGCAATAGCGCAGGATGGCACGGATCGATTATTGTGCAATACCTGGATTTCTCATTCAGATAAATCGATCTGACTCAAACCTTGGCTCAAACCCTAACCCAAAACAGTCCAAACCTAAACCAAACCCTAACCAAAAACAACCAAAAACCTAGCAAAAACCCTAACCGTAACCCTTACCCTGGCAAGTGGGCGATTGAGACAGCCCTACAATTGAGGTTGTGACTGAAAGTCTGACTTCAGTGCTACATGTTACAGCAAGTAAAAATCCAGAATTTCTATCAGTTTGGTCAGGTATAAAATGGGAATTATGAAGCGCCATAATGAATTTCCAATACTAAGAACAGATCTAGATTTCTAGAATATAATTATTTATGCGTATGCGCATATGAGTCGTACTCGCAAACTAATATAATTATATTATAACCTATATTATATAGTGATTTGCTATTGAAATCAACTCAATTCAATTTAATTTGTTTCCTTTAGTCGACATATCACAATATTATGAAACTTTGCGAAGTAGCTTACATGGATTATAGAAAGGGGTTAGGGACCCATTCAGAAGGATGAAGAATACCGCTAACATTGCTTGTCCCCTGTAATAGTAGGCCTAGCTGTGAAAAATAATAGATAGTCACAATAATGCTTGACAGCCAGTTCAGCGAGGTACAAGAATACATAGGCCTAGTATAATAATATGCAAGAATTAGCATAATTAACAGACACTTCAAACCCTAACATTACATAACTAACTTAACCAGTTAAAAAATTAAGGGCATTCAATGTAGAATCAGGTAATAAAAATTAACGACGTCTATTTTTGAAGATAACGCAGACAAGGTAGTTGACAGATAGCCTAGATAAGGGTACAGTGGCGTAGACAAGAGGGGCTTCGGGGTCTTAAAAAAAACCATTGGTCTAGGAAAAAGTTTGTTTAAAGGTTATTTACCCACTCAATAAGAAAAACAAAACAATTGCTTGTAGTAACAATTGCTTTTCTTACTTTATTCCTTTTGTTACTTTATTCCATTGTTATTTACTGTAATACTGTTGGTGTCGGAAAGGGCATCCGGTCAGACCAAAAAATCCAACCCCCCTAATAAATTCCTGGCTACGCCACTGTAAGGATAGGCTGTATAGTGTATAGGCTACACGGAGAGTCATAAAATCCGTGTCCCTACAATCCTGCATATTTTGCTTTAACTTCGCCAGATATCAGATCATGTCAATAAAATGTCAAGTAGGCTAAAGATAGAGCAGAGAATTAAGGAAGTTAAGGAATCTTATCGCTGAGCATCAAGGAAGTTAAAGCCTTTGCTCAAATGACCTTCTTGGGCATTCACGCATGCGTGAAGACGTTCACGGTCCACTGCTTAGCTACGGTAACTTATCAATGATGCATTGAGCCGTTTCATCCTACGCTTCAACAATCTCTTCGCTGACGCAACTCCTTGAGATAATGAAGGTTTCGCTATCTACAGGCAGATATCTTCCTGCATGACACTTTGTATCTTATAATCTTATAAAACCAACCAACCATCCAACCATAAACCAACCCTGAAATTTACTCAACCCAAGCAATAATATATAACATCGAGAAACAAATACGGATACAGAATCCAAACTCAAGATGACAAATACGGATACAGAATCCAAACTCATGAAAACAAATACGGATACAGAATCCAAACTCATGAAAACAAATACGGATACAGAATCCAAACTCATGAAAACAAATACGGATACAGAATCCAAACTCAGGATGACAAATACGGATACAGAATCCAAGCTCATGAGAACAAATACGTATACAGAATCCAAACTCATGAAAATAAATACGGATACAGAATCCAAACTCATGAAAACAAATACGGATACAGAATCCAAACTCATGAAAACAAATACGGATACAGAATCCAAACTCATGAAAACAAATACGGATACAGAATCCAAACTCAGGAAAACAAATACGGATACAGAATCCAAACTCAAGAAAACAAATACGGATACAGAATCCAAACTCATGAAAACAAATACGGATACAGAATCCAAACTCATGAAAACAAATACGGATACAGAATCCAAACTCATGAAAACAAATACGGATACAGAATCCAAACTCATGAAAACAAATACGGATACAGAATCCAAACTCATGAAAACAAATACGGATACAGAATCCAAACTCAAGAAAACAAATACGGATACAGAATCCAAACTCATGAAAACAAATACGGATACAGAATCCAAACTCATGAAAACAAATACGGATACAGAATCCAAACTCATGAAAACAAATACGGATACAGAATCCAAACTCATGAAAACAAATACGGATACAGAATCCAAACTCATGAAAACAAATACGGATACAGAATCCAAACTCAGGATGACAAATACGGATACAGAATCCAAACTCATGAAAACAAATACGGATACAGAATCCAAACTCATGAAAACAAATACGGATACAGAATCCAAACTCAGGATGACAAATACGGATACAGAATCCAAACTCATGAAAACAAATACGGATACAGAATCCAAACTCATGAAAACAAATACGGATACAGAATCCAAACTCATGAAAACAAATACGGATACAGAATCCAAACTCATGAAAACAAATACGGATACAGAATCCAAACTCATGAAAACAAATACGGATACAGAATCCAAACTCATGAAAACAAATACGTATACAGAATCCAAACTCAAGAAAACAAATACGGATACAGAATCCAAACTCATGAAAACAAATACGGATACAGAATCCAAACTCATGAAAACAAATACGGATACAGAATCCAAACTCAAGAAAACACACACGGATACAGAATCCAAACTCATGAAAACAAATACGGATACAGAATCCAAACTCATGAAAACAAATACGTATACAGAATCCAAACTCATGAAAACAAATACGGATACAGAATCCAAACTCAAGAAAACAAATACGGATACAGAATCCAAACTCATGAAAACAAATACGGATACAGAATCCAAACTCATGAAAACAAATACGGATACAGAATCCAAACTCATGAAAACAAATACGGATACAGAATCCAAACTCAAGAAAACACACACGGATACAGAATCCAAGCAAGATGTAACATACGGATACAGATTCCAAACTAAAGATGATAGGACAAGAATACCAATGACATAAATTTCAGAGTTCCTGAAACACTTTGCATTGAGATTGGAGATTATGGGCGGTTTGATCCGCTCGCTACTGATGACTCAGCCATCGCCCCGAAGCCCCCCCCCCCTAGATGGATGACGATTCCGCGTAATCTGAGTAATTAGACATAGACCTATTTATTACATTTTACGCAAATGTTGCTTATGTTTAATCGACCTAAAAACTTTTGACGCTGCTTGTAAAGAACCTGAACGTCATTTGATGGACTTTCGATTCATTACAGAAGTTCGTAAGATAAGTCGTCTCGAGTACTTAACTTTACTCGTCATTGTCTCGGCCAAATTAATTAATCAGATTCAAACTTATCGTAGAGTATACTTCATACTTTTTAGCAACTATGGTATACGCCTAAGCCACTGTAGTGCACTCTATTTATTTTCTGCTGAGTGATAATTGTCAGGACAACAGTTATCAATGAATACACCCTACACTTGTGACGTCCGCAAATATTTCCGTTGTCGATGTCATTCTTTAATGTCAGTTTTATTCTTCTGTTGTCACATCTGCGTAGCGCAATAAACTTTAGCTCCGCAAACTGTCTGCAACGGTCCACAGTCAAAATGAAAACACATAGGCTAAGCCTAACCCAACCCAATGGTAAACCAGACAGGCAGACCTAACCGCAAACACTCCAACATTATTTTCCAGCTTAATATGTCTGTGTTTAAATATTTTTAACTGCACTCAGGCATGACTTTACATAATGAATAGCAGCTTTATTCGATTCCTAAATTTACAACTAAAACTTAACTAATCAGCAATAAACAAATAACTAAATCGATTCTTTTATTAAAGTAATTGTGAAGCATAACGGATATTTAACGTAAATATTTGCCACCATGCATTGACCACAGAAGCTGACACTAAAGGTACTTTAATTGGTAGGGTCATCTTATTAGTAATTAATTATATTAATAACAGCAAATTGAACAACAACAAAAGAGAGACTCAGCAACAATAATTTTTTAATTGTTTGCTTTGTTTGCAATAGCCAAAAGATAAACTCTTAGCTGGATTCGAACCAAGTTATTATCCTCAATTAGCATCAAACCTAAACCCATGCAGGGATAGCAAAACTTCATCAAAGAACTTAACGTCATCCAATATCATCTTGTAATATTGTAGGTCTATGAATGCATCAATCATCAATGATACCTAGATACTGTCATGCACAGGATCGTAAGATAAATAACAGTTATTAGAACCTTGAACTGATAATTTCCCCCATCTCAAGATCTTAGTTTAATTTTGGTTCCAACTAAAACCAATTTCTAAACATTTTGTGTCTATCAATGTTTGTTGGATGCCGTAAAATATAATTGTAACGCTATAACGGATAGAAATTGACTCAAGCACATACATGTATAGTTGTATACGCTTAATTTAAAACGGAAAATAATACAGCAGTGACTGATCTCGGCTGAAGACAGCAGCCTACAACGATTCTGCGACTCAGTGATTATGAATGATTTTATATCGAACCAAGTGTAGATTTGCTATAGATAATTTTAAATAAAGCTGTAGTCGACTAAAACGTAATTTTCCTTATTCTGCCACAGTTCGCTCAACATGTGCCGCGGCACTGCCGCCCGTTATCGCTATGAGCTTTGAGCTGATAATTATTTTCGAGCTGCAAATTATTACGCATGCATGAATCAAAATGTTATCGGAGGCTAGTAGCCTTGGATACCAGAGTGTTAGAAGGTTAATTAGCAAGCACAGCGTCGTATCCAACCACTCGAGAGCTGTAGCAGAGGCTGGGCCTAAAGGCTATAAAAGCCACGCAACTCTAGCTGCGCGATCTAAATCAAGCGGCGAAACAGAAGACTCGTGTGTTTGTGTGAATAATTGGTTACCAACAGCCAACAGAAAAGAAACCGGTATGTAATCAACAGGATTGCTATGCAACAGATTAGTTTAATTACGCACGTGTAACTCTAGGATTGTCAACTTAATTATGTTGTCTACTCGCTATTATAATAGAAAAACGATACTTAATTATAGTGTAGCGTTATCTAGCAGAAATGCCATTTAGATGTAGCCTATACTACGATAGCCTGTAGGCCTATACTCTGATCGAATAAACTTCTTATTAGCGGTTGCTGTATAGGTAGGCTAACTGAGATTACATAACATCGAGTGTTTTTACTACAAAAATCTAAATCTTAAGCATTTTAAAAAGATTTTAGAATATGCTATATGCCTACTAATTATCGACAAATTCAGTTGTTTAATTTACCTAGAAGTATGCTACGTTCAATCAAGTCAGGATACTTTAGTCTATATATAAATTGTTGAACTTCCAAATTTATGTAGGCCTATCAATCAAGTTTTTTTATTACTGACACTGCTAAAAATAAAAGATAGCCCCTCCCACTCCTGGCTTGGCCGAATCAGGAGTGATCCAGTACTTAGACCATTAGTGTTAAGTTACCGAACCTGTTGTAGCCGAACTGCGTGTCGTGCGAAGTAGGCCGTATTTCGTATAACCTTGTAGGCCTACCTGTAATCGTTCTGCGGTTTGTCAGATTGAATGTCAATAAACGAAGATTATTATTATTATTATTATTAGCTAACGTCACTGATAATTGTTTAGATCTATCCTATACTGCTCACTTACATTGTATACAATTAAGGTATAATATGAGCAACAGCTAATTTGATATAGGCCTATTTTACACACTACCGATAGATAGATCTATAGCTCTATGGATCCATGCGAAACACAGGGTGTACAACTGTACAAGTGACTTATATGTAGGCTATGAAAAGTGCTTCTTCGTTTATAGGTGTCTTTGTTCTCCAGCTAAATTCAGTGAAGAAATAAACGAACCTCAAACAGAGGAGAATCCTTCATTAAGATGATGACCCAAACTGAGTAGAGTTTCAGATCGAGACTATTTTAACATTCAATCACATAGCTTATTATAGGCCTATATGGGGCGATCGCTCTAACCAGTAATGACCACCATGCCACATATATAATCGTCCACGCGTTCCATTTGAGACGAACTTCGATAATGTAAGATAATGCAGTTTAGCAGTGTTGAAATAGATTGCTTTATTGCTTTCTTTGTCTATCTGTTTCGTTAAGCGTTCGAAAACCATTCCTATACCCACCGTATCGGCTATAGCGTCTAGTTCGCTTTAAAATGGTGCTTTTCTATTTTTTAAATTACAATTGCATCCACGAAGAAAGTTGCCCTTGGAATAGGGAAGTCTTATGTAGGCTATACGTAATTGCATTTCAACAGTCACCAGTACAAACTGCCACTTTATTTGGTAATTGTGAAAATGCCCGTGTCTTAAAAAATGACATAGGTGAAGATTCCAGAACAGAGGTGCAAGTACTGGCCTACGACTTTGAGGGGATCTACTCTCCATTATAGAGAGTTCAAGGGGAAAGGGATCCTTTACCATAGATATGAATGCGCATAAAGCACAGATGAATCATGGATAAAACAAACTTGAACGGCAACTTGACGGCTCTAATTTATAATCACGCATAGCCTATCATCATTATAATTATACTTAATGTGCAGAATGAAATTAATGGGTTCTACATTTTCCATCTAGTCGTGGTCTGTTTCCAGTTTTGCACAGGCATGAACGTGAACCTAAGTTGGCTGACACTAAAATAGCTGTGATAGACATTAAAACCATTTGAACTACCCACGAATGCGGAAGCTTCGAGAAAAAAAACCACGGTTACCCAGCAGATCGGCTCATGATAAGCTACGCTAAATTGAATCTTCTTCTTGTCAGCGCATGCATCACATGATTGTTTAAATGTTACTATAAAATACCAGCGACATTAGAATAATTATTCGTTATCGCAATTGTAAACACAAATTTTTTAAGCGATGCTCTCAAGTTAAGCGCAGTTTATTCACGTGCGCTGGTCAAGTCAGAGGGGTTGACCATAGATCGGAGAAGACGGAGATGCCAAGAGAAGTTTCAAGTACGGATGCCGTATACTATAGAGCCGAGAAAGAGAGGCAGAGCTGATGACAGACCCGGCCATAGAGTGTACGGAGCCCAAGCAGCAAATGATGAGTGGGTCCCCAAGCAAACATTTACGGAGTTAACTTCTTGCCAGTACATTGCTAGCTATTTAAACTGAATGCCAGTGTTGTCGATAAGAGACGTAGGGACCTAAGCGTTGTCAATCTCAGCGCACTGAAAACTGAAAACATTGCTCTTTCACAAATTCTATCCTTTTTCTTCCACTTCTCCTCACATCCCTCGCCATTTCAACTCTAAACATCACCCACCTTAGCCGTCCATCTATCTGCCTGCCTGACTCTCCGGACTTGACCCGCTGCCTATCGATTTTGTTTTGATTAAGCGCCTGTGAATAAGTTGGTTCCCGCGACTTGGCTTTTGTGGGCGCTGTAGAAGTCTCGAGATTACGATTACGATTACAACTATAATAATTACAAATTATAGCCAGCTGCGCGGGGCCCTGAACGTGCGGGCCCAAGGCGGCTGCCTCGTTCGCTTCCCTAAGGCCGAGCCTGGCTACTGCTAAGGGGAGGGCCATAGGCGTACGAGACGGAGGTCCAGGGGGGCAAATGCCCCCCAAATTTCGGGCAAATGTATTTTTTGGGCAAAAGAGGCATGGACGGGCCAAAAAATTTCGGAAATTTTTTTCGGGCAAAACAGGTACGGGAGGATTTTTTCGGGCGCGCAGGGGTAAAAAAGTTTTTCGGACGGGAAAATCCTAAGAATTTTGAGCGGATGACTAAAAAAAAAAGGTCGTCAGATTTTTCGGACGGGAAAATCCTACAAATTTTGTGCGGATGACTAAAAAAAAGGTCGTCAGATTTTTCGGGCAAACAAATTTTTTTTGTCCCCCCACTGCCGAAATGTCCCGTGCGCCTATGGGAGGGGCGGTGGTTCGTTTTCTTCTAATTAATATCTACTGCTGAATGCTGATAACACGCTGTGTTCTTTTCTCTGCAGAAAATGCGGTTTGCCCTGGTCGTCCTGCTGGTCGTTGCTCTCGTGGCGCACAGTCAAGGTGAATCAACGGCGTCTACCGAATACGTTACGGAGGGGACGTCGACAACTACACTAGGTGAGGGCAGAGCCTACTATCCCGGAGCTGCAGCTGCGAGTGCCGAAGGCACGAAGCCCATAGCGACTAGGGGGTATGGGGGAGCGTCGCAAGCTCCCCCAGCGGGGTCTGGGGCGGAGCCCCAGAAACCAACGCATTTTTAGCTGTTGGCATCGACTAGAGCGCATGTTTTAGGCTCTTGTTTGCTAGCTGTTTATGAAGGATAAAGTCATGAAAATTTCACTTCTTTGGATTTGCACGCTGTAATTGTACCTTTTTAAGCTGTCATCATCACAAAATTGCTCATGAATTCAATCATAAGAAACGTGGTTTAGGATATCGTAAAATGTCGCCTCCCCATTATTTATTATTTATTTTAATTTGCACAATATAATGGTAACATTTCTAAAAGTTCTCATTATGGGTTAACAGCGCGTTACACTAGTAGGCCTAGTCCTGTGAAGTTTGAAAAAGTCCAGCATTCAGTAAAATATCAACTTCTTGTATAATTATAACAAATGCAATGTCAGTAGATATAAAATATACTTTAATTTGTTTAAACAGTTAATGTAATTAATTATGAGTTGTGAGAGCGAGTGCCATATACGATTCAGCAGGAGGGACAAATGTAAGTGACTGCAAAGCAAAGGTCATACTAAATGAATATATAGGCCTACCCTTGAGATGGCGGGATGAACGTTCAAGGGGAATCTACCGTTGGTGCGGGGAGGGATGGTACAGAGGGAGATGCCGGGGGGGGATATGTCCAGAAGGAAATCTCTTATGCCCATCTATCAATGGGGGGGATTTCCCTCTGGCACAAGTTGGATCAGGGCATCAGACTATTTACTCCCCCCACTTGGCAAGCCCTGATGGGTGCGAATTTGATGGAAGTGCAAGGACAAATTTATGCGAGTGTTAAGCAAAAGTCAAATTAAATGAAGATTTACTCTGTTTTATGACAGGGAGGGGTTTGGGGGGGATTTACCAGGAGGAAGTCCATGGGAGATGCTGGGGAATATCGGAGGAAATGTTCAGGAGTAAATATTCTATACTCAACTTTATCATTAGGGGGGGAACCTTTCCCCCTAGCCCAAATTGGAAGCAGTCTGCTTCCATCCCCCCATGGCGTAGTAGGCCCTGGGTGAGGGTTAGGGTGGTCCTATGCTCCATGAAAAAATATTTATGTGGAATTTGAAACGAGGCAACCGCCTAACTTCTAGGCTTAGGGTGGAAATATTAATACCGAATCTGCTTGAAGATTTCTTGAGTTTTATTGGTTGCTACTGGACATGGCATAATTATATCAAATTGTAAAAAATACAGACGAAACATGGAATGCTGTATATTGTATATTGGGGTAGCTATGTGCACAAATTCAAAGCAATTTCTGGCGGGCAGTGGACCATAGTAGAGGTGGATAGTGAACTGATTTGCTATTTGGGTCAAAACACATAAGTGGGCATACATAGGTCCAATTAATGCTTAATGCAGTATTGCATCAATGTTTTTGTTCCTCTGGATATTCCTGCACAACCAACATCATAAAAGTCTTCTGATCCTCGTAATATGTTTGAAGCGTGTTATACTCGTTCAGGAGTGCCACTCCACGCTCTGCTATGTCATTCCCAACTCTTACTAAGCTCGCAGTGGCCCTCGCTAACTTGTAGCTCTCGTCCTTTGGCCATGTATCAGCGTCTTGTTGGAGAAACATTGATGGAATAAATGTAATGCTAAAAATCTTCTAGTGATTTCCGCGACAAAAATCTTGCAGATGCGTCGAGATTAACAGAGCAGGCTTCAAGGTGGTTCTTTCTAGTGAATGTCCGATCCCAGGTTAGTCCAGAGCATGCAGTGACCATATGGAACTTGGTAGGCCTATCACTGGAGAGGGTCATCCTCAAAGAACGCAAAGAAACCACCAATTCCTCTGAGAGATACCAAAGGTGACCTTGAAATTTCTTTATTGCAACGTCTGCAACTGCGCTCTTTATATCCATGGATCTGTCAATGTACTTTAAGGTCTCCAGGTCAAGTCGAGGAGCAGATATATTGGATGCAGTGTTTGAAACAAGACTTTGAACGAAATTACTCATCGTCTCAGATTTTATGGTCGTTGCTTAAGACCTTGAAGCGTCCTCTCTCATTGTTTAACATTTTTAAAAGTGTTTCCAAACACTGTAATAGTCGCATTTCAAGCTGTTGACTGAACGGAGTTCCTCATAATTTCAATGCCGAAGCACCAGGTTTAAAACTTAAAAACTCTAGGGTTTTTACTTTTTGGCCCATCCTGTACTGTAACAGTGGTCGCCTCTGAGACTGCCGTACGTGCATGCCTACGCGCCAAACGTGTAACAAGGCGCTGAGCTAAATCAATTCGCCGCCATTTTTGTTAACCCTCGGGCTACCAGAGGAGTGGTATTATCCACACTCCTAGGTCTTTCCATCTCAAACTTTTCCAAGTTGGAATAAAAGGTTGACATTTCAGTAGGTATAGGGTTCATATACACACATTTTGTGGTAAGCGTAGTGATGATATCTCACACCGTTCATAAGTTACGCCCGATATACCCGAATTACCAGAGGGGTGAATACCAGTCCTTAGATTATCGAATATATCTTATCCGTGATTTATTGTGGAGAGAAACAAATCATGCCAATCTATGGAGTGAATGTAGGGATATTTTCCATGCTAGTTAATTTGCCTTTTGATGACAGGAAGTACTAAAAATAAAACAATGTGTGAAAATTGGTGATTATTTTGTCACAGTTAAAGTCGATGTTTATTCGTGACCGTTTGCCAGCAGCTAAAGAACTTAGTCTATTAGCTTAAACAGATATTGAAGATGATGAATTGAGAAATGCGAGGATGAGAGTAATCCTAGTCATGAATTTATATAGCGCCACTTTAAAGAGAATCTCCTCAGAGGCACTCCCGACATGACAGCGCCCCCGCCACAATCGAAGAGAATGGCTTACACACTTTTGTTGAAATGGAGCAAAGAAACACGAAGAAGTTCATTATGGAGACTGTTAGGTAACTTATTTCAGAAAGATGGATTAACCATGATGATAACTTTGCATCAGAGTGATGCAGTTTATGCTAAACGAACCAGTTGAAAGTCTGCCTCGATCAGCACATGGCAGCTGCTATTAGCAAAGTGCAAAAGTGTCATCATTCTGAGTACAGGTTGGGCAGAGGAACTTTGGAAGGGCTACAAACTGTCGAAGAAGAATGCTAACAAAATAGACCTAGGCCTATATAGCAGTGCTGCAAGAAAACTGTTTGTAGAAAGCATTCGCAAAAGAACGGGAGTAGCTTGCAATAACTCAAGGACCACAGACATATTTGACGGCAAGGAGCAATTAGGCCTACATAATCCCTTCTTTCATGTTGATATTATATCTACATGACTTTTGATTTTGATCATATCTAAAAAATAGATTTATTACTAGTTTGCATTGTCCCACATTAGTCTTCACTACATGTACATGTGAACAACACTTCAGGGCCGGTGTCGCGTGATATTCTATCCCCCTTAAAGCTATCCGTGGGAAGAATTAATCTATTCCTCCCGGATGGAATTAACCGGTCTAGACTAGTTGGGGGATAAACCATTCTATCCCCTTTACTGAAAAATGCGTATAATTGAAAAATTTATGCTGTAGTCAAAATTTAAAGTGACTCTAATTTTTTAAGTGTCCTAAGCAATGTTCAGAGAAAGGCAACTCGAATTTATTTAGTGACTCTGAGTATTCTTAAGTCTTTTAAATGCTTTAAGTGCTCTAAAACCAAAGCAAAAATTATCTAGTAAGAACAAACATACCTGTTAGAGACTTAGAGTCATTGTTCAAAACAAAGTAGATGGAAATTAATTTGCACAAATAAATACACGCGGAAGTGACTTTTTTGACTTCTCTTCATTTAGGGGGTACGATTAATAATATACGGGGATACTCTATTTCGTGACACCGGCGTCGCGTGACAGACTCCCCCAAAGCCTGCCCCGGAGATTTATTTCGAAACAGATTCTCCTCCCGCCGGATCTGTTCTAGAATAAATTCACCCTCCGGAGACTATATATTCTGAGATAAAGTATCCGGGGGAGAGAATATATCCTCCGTCTACGAAATTAAGTCCTCCCGTTCAGTGTGAATTGACTACAGTTGCATAGATGAGCTGATGGATGAGCAGGTTTAACGGTTAGTTTAAGTTGATAAATCATAACACGATAATATATACACTTTTTATATCAGAAAATTTCTTCAAACAAAGAATTTCAGCCAGGCGAGACTCTGTTTCGGAGGGAGACTTTATATGGGGGGGACTTTATATCGTGACACCGGCTCTGCTGCACTTGAAGCCTATACATAAGTCATCTTCAAAACACACCGAATCCTATATTTGTTCATGCAAAAAGTACACGATATGTGGAATGTACGGATTTTCATGTTAAAAGCTGCATGACTTCAAAGTGCATTCATATATTTTAAAACTAAATAAACCATTTTGTGGTGAAATGAATGCTGAATCCATTGGCGTATTACAAGTTATGATCTCTCAAACCAAACCAAAAATCCAGGGGTGGTGCTTACCACCCACTCTTGGTCTATGTTATGCACAAACAAGCTTGGTAGCCTGAGGGTAAAGATAAACAATTGACAACGGACACATAATTAATCCACGCATGCGTGTGTGTGTGTGTGTTTCCTTAACAGCGCCTCCTGAGCCTACCACGTCAGGAGTATCAGATCAACTTTTCTCTACAATGACGTCAGCGCTGCTTCTGACGTCGGCAGTTACGTCACTGTATTTGTCGAGAGCATGACGCATTCATCGTGAAGAAATCGGCTGAGAAGAGAGACAAAATGGCCGCCAATAATTTAAATTAACCGCTATAGGCCTAATCAGCAATGATTATAGCATTGATTTACATTATTACGATTGAAGGCCTACAAAGATTACACTTTAATTTAATTTAATTATTTAGTTTGTAGAGTCATGCGTTTGATGTGATAAAACAATGTATGCGCGGTTATGAAGAGATGCAAAGAGCCTGATTAGCTGTCAAGAGTGTAGCCCTTCTTTTTCATTTGTACACATAAAACATAACATGATCATTTCCTTCTCTACTTTAAAGCATTCTTTATCAAAATGTGGCATTCAATAAATTTACAAGATTTATAAATTTATGCTATATTAAATCTAAGTAATTTGGTCCACTTGTTAAGGTAGAACTACCTCTTGAACAGAAAACATGATGGCTCGTGTGGCATACTCTGACGAAACAACCGTTGCCTTTACAATAAAAGTTTTAGACATGTCCATAGTTTATAGTTGCTAAGAGGTCTGCTTGTCATTTTATTTACCGCGTATTTATAATTAGAAAACCCACTGGTGAAATCGATTCAACAGGAATACTGCCTGCTTGGGTGATTGGAAACATTTAAAGTTTGCTAGTCCCACCATTTAGAACAGTGGTTCCCAACCTGTGACCCGCGGGCCAAAAGTGGCCCGCCAGGCCACAAAAATTGGCCCTGGTCCATCAAAGAATTTGATTGGCATTTAAGATCTTTAAGTCCGTGGCTTAGATAACACGCATCTCATGAGTTTTGAGCGTGCAATATTTTTAATGGTAGGCTCAACAGCTCAATTGCTCAACTGCAGGGCGATTAACTGTAGCAGTATATATTTCCATGGCTGAGGTAAATACCCTTTGCTTGCTCAACCATCAATTGTTGATTACTTGACGATTAAGCACTATTTTAGGCAATTATGCTGATGAACTTTTTGCTCTTGGTGACTGCGACATGGCGCAAATACTGCGAAATAGATATTTCTAAGAGAGAGGCGCTATAATAAGTTAACCACCATTGGATGCCTTTATGACTGTTGATTGATGACCTATGCATTGTCATTACGGCGCTATAGAAATGTCCAGATTCTGACGTGACAGGTGTGAACTTGGGAATTCGTGTAATTAAGAAGCCAAGCATTCCAATTGAAGGGGTTTGGGCTTGACTCTGTGGCGATACTGTTCATGGGTTCCATGCTTTAACGGCTAGGAATGCAATGATGATATGTATAAACTGGTTACCGTATACAGAACAAGATATTAGGTTAAATAGACCACCCATGCTGCCCAGCAGTATGAGAATGTAGAAAATACGTGGAGGGGAGGGCCAGACGTTAATTTATGTGGACTTGGGATGTGCAATGAGGACTTTACTATAATAGCGTCCAAAGAAAGACGGGGGGCTGTTGAACCCCACAACCTCCGCCAATCATCACCATGCAGCCCATCCCAGTTGCGTCGTCTGTACTTTGACTTCTTCAATCTGTGGTCTATGAAAATCACCTGCGTTTTGTCAGAGGGGAACAAAGTCCAAGGTGCTTACATAAGCAGCCTGTGCTGCAGGTGTGATATCGCTGGCATATACGGACGGTGTGGGCGTGGGGTTTCTGCGACAATGTATCGGCCACAATATCCCAGCGCTGCAGTAACTGCCAGGGATGCCACTCATAGCTTGCTCTTTCGACCTAGATCTAGGCTTTTTCGCTCTTGTCTAGCTTTCTATGATTTTTTCATCAAGATCTAGATTTTTCCAACAGAGGCTTTGTCGCATTAGAAATGTTCATTACCAGCAATTCCGGAAAACATTTCTGAATTTTCTCAGGCGTGTTCACAAAATAGACAATAATTCACACTCTGAGGATTTGTGAAGTATATCATAATCGAAGTTCAAAAGATTTTAGTTTTAACATCTGAACGCTATTGCATAGCTGTAGACAGTACATTTAAAAGTTCGTATGTTTTCTTAAACCAGTATTTCATTTGAAATTTAGACCAATTCAACGTATTTCTCAACGTATAACCCGCCTAGCTTTTTCTAGCTTGTTTAGGGTCGGATTAGACTTTTTTAAATTCAGAGTGGCATCCCTGGTAACTGCCGACTGACCTACCGACCAAGTAAGTAAGAACAGGAAGTGATCGGTCCTTTTACCTGCACGAACTGATTAAGGCCGGTAGGTCGGTCGGTCGGTCGTCAGATCTGATGGTCGATGTCCTGTTTGCTGTGTAGATAATCAGTCAACAGAAAACTGATACGCTATCTGGAAAGTTTTATGTGAACCCGGCAGGAAACAGCGCAGCTCTACGTAGCCTGCTTGTTCTTTGGCCACCGTTGCACGACACAGAGATGATGCATATATATATATATACATACATAAATATATATATACATGTATACATTATATAGGACGCAGACTGATACACAACACATTATGCCAACCCGCCATACGACCATACATCGTGACGTACTGCAGCAGTGATCAATTCAGATCAAGGGCGCTTGTACTCTTGACTATATAGGCTACCTACACTTCACTATCTTCTCCTTTCTTCTGCGGTAGTCACCCGTTACGGGGCCAATTCAGCACATATTTCCTTAGACCTGTGGTCAGACGTAAATACTATGGGGTCTCCCCTCAATTTGGTCTGATTTGATCACAGCGGATTCCAGCCCGCAACTGTTGGTGTCGACAAACAACTCAAACTTTTCCTAAGTTTAAAGCCGATGCGATTACTGGCTGTGTCTGGGAAGGAAGTGGTACTCGCAGCTTTCTTAAGTGTTTCCACTGATTTGAACTGTTTAGAAGTTAGCTGGCTAGTATTTCTGAAGGACCAGATATACGAAAGGATAGGCCCTATTGTTCAGATAACTAGAAGAGCCATGCACTACTAGAGAGTTCCCCCGCAAACACGCAGGACACGACCGACAGATTTTCATACGAAAACGAAAGGCGAAAATGAAAATAAGAAATACGAATTACGAAATAGAAAATACGAAACAGAAATATGAAACAGAAATGCGAAATAGAAATACGAATTAGAAATACGAAATAGAAATACGAAATAGAAATGCGAAATAGAAATACTAAATAGAAATACGAAATAGAAATGCGAAATAGAAATACGAAATAGAAATACGAAATAGAAATACGAAATAGAAATGTGAAATAGAAATATTGAATATAAATACGAAATAGAAATACGAAATAGAAATACAAAATAGAAATACAAAATAGACGTTTGGTAGACAACGTTCGTCCAATTCCTCTGTAGTTTGTGAAACATGTGGGGCCATGGAGATCCCCAAATTTGGTCATGTCTCATAATAATTATATGCGCTACATTTTGCATTGGCTTCCTTTCCCGCAGCGTATTGCCTACAATCCGTGCTTTGGATAGGAGGTAGGCTACATTGAAGGACTCCCCTCCTATATCTGGGAGAACTCTCGTGTTCCACCTTGGGTGTCCAGCGTCGATTCACCCTTCGGTTGGAGGATCTGGTTCCCCGCTCGCAGACTACTATTCCACAGCGCCGTTCATTCTCTGTAGCTGTACTGATCCTACAGCCTGGAAGGCCTCCCAGCTACACCGCGCTTATTGTCCAGCTATGGAGTCACTCGATCCGCTCTGTTCCTTAGGAATTCCAACACAGTCCTATTTAGCCGGGGTTGGGCCGTTTGCGCTTCTGAGTAGCCCACCTTGAAAATGCGCTATATAAAATTTCCTAAGTGATAATAATGATCGGGGTTCCTGTAGTGCTCTGAGCATATGAAACCAGGCAGAGCAGCAGGAGAATGCAGCACCGTTAAAATTAAATAGCGGAGGCTGGGGCGAATGTCGGGCTTGAGATGGATGATGGATGGATCCAGAGTTGACCAGGGCATATGACAACAGAGGTCGTTGTCCTTGACAGAAATGTGTTCGGCGTATTACAGCGCATGGATACGGGCTTGAAATCGAATAGCAGGCGCCATAAATACTGCGCTGCGGTAAAACAGTATGACGCAAGTATGTTGTGTGCTTTCAAGCTGACACATGTTTTTTTTATTACCATTGACCTATTTCTCATTGGTTGCATGCCAGACAACGCTCGTCTGATAAACATTGCGCCAAGCTACGATGTTTTTCCGTTGACGATACTTTGAAAACAAACCTAACCTTGAATGCATTGCTGGAAAAAAGATATTGGATCGGTCCACCTATGGCAAACCTTTATCGGTAGCTAGAAGTCTATTGTAGCAGGAAACGTTTCCTGAACGTCGGTCGAATTTTCAGTGACATCTTCGAGCATCCTCATGCCTTACTGCGATATCGCTGTGCTGATCATGCCCTCATCATACTGCAGTGCCCCAATGATCACCCATAGCGAGGGTGAAAATGGTTCACGAGGTTCACGAATCTAGAGTTCCAGAATTCGTACGAACATTCTGGTCAAGGTTAAAAGGTAGGCCTATAGCTTGGCGGACATTCCAGAGAACCGGAGGAAAGAACGGAGGGATCCGCCGGATTAGCCGAATGACACTAACAAGTCTTAAGTTTATACATGACTGGCTCTAACAAGTCTTAAGTTTACACCTGAATGACACCAACAAGTCTTAAGTTTATACCTGAATGACACTAACAAGTCTTAAGTTTATACATGAATGACACTAACAAGTCTTAAGTTTACACCTGAATGACACCAACAAGTCTTAAGTTTATACCTGAATACCAACTAGTCTTAAGTTTATACCTGAATGACACTAACAAGTCTTAAGTTTATACCTGAATGACACCAACAAGTCTTAAGTTTATACCTGAATACCAACTAGTCTTAAGTTTATACCTGAATGACACTAACAAGTCTTAAGTTTACACCTGAATGACACCAACAAGTCTTAAGTTTATACCTGAATGACACCAACAATTCTTAAGTTTGCACGTGAATGACACCAAAACGTCTTAGGCGTACACCTGAATGACACTAACAAGTCTTAAGTTTGCATGACGTTAACAAGTATTTAGCTTTAATATGACACTGACAAGGCGGCGTAGTGAACAAAAGCTGGGCAAATGAGATTCGTCCATTAGATCCATTGAATGAAGAAATGGGTTAATTGAACAAGGGGCTTTGCCCGTGGAGGGATCATGTCCTGCGTAAACTTCGGGAGATATGCCCGGTCGGGAATAATGTCCGACCCGGAGATTATATCTGGGGATTATGTTCTGGGATTATGTCAGGTGATAATTAGTTATGGATTATGCCCTACGTAACATCTGGGGATACAAAAATTAATTATACGGGATAACATCTTGGGATCATGTCCGGAGAATTATGTCCAGGGGATTATGTCCAGAATATTATGATATCCAGGGTATTATTATGTCGGGATCATGTCTAGGTGGATAATGTCTGGGGACTATAATTGCCGGGGATCATGTCCTACGCAAACTCTGGAAAAATTATGTATAGGGGGATTATATCCGACCACCTAATACATGGGCTACTTTCATAAAATACAGTAAGACATTCTTATTTCCTCGTGGCTGTCACGCTGAAGCTAACAGGGCCTCTAAATAGCTAGTAGGCCTATGCTGTAGCAGTGGCTGTGTAAATTCTTGTATACCATCATGGGCAGAGTTTATCAGGGGCTAGGGGGGCTAAGCCCACAAGAAGTCCCAGATTCATGTTTTTTACCGTGCAAGTGGTATCTTTTTCGGGCTTAGCCCCCCCCAAGAACTTTCAACCAAATAACCAAAAGACTTTAAAAAGGTCATCAACTTTTTTTGGGGCCGATACGAGAAAATATTGTCGGCGCCGCTCGTTATAGACCAAGTTTTTTAGCCCCCAAAACGGAAACCGAACTCCGCTCATGTATACCATACGATGCAATAGCTGCAATGTGGCTAAGAAATTGTAACTATACTTTAGTTACAATTTCGTTCGCTATCCGTAGACTTTAAAGTGTAGCAAAGATTCAGATATCCAACCAGGGGCGGATATTTTTTTTGTCATCAGTTGTCTGGTCGACGTAATCTCTGCAAGCAATAATATACTATGACCTCTCTAATCGGTCGTATCCTACTTTTCTCTCCCGCTGCATCATTGATTTAATGCTTGTTGAAACCAAATGGGTGGCCACGTCCTATGCACTTTTTAAATAGGGGGGCCTGGATCCGCCCCTGTGTCCAACTAGCCATGGATAACGCAGGTCCAGCCTTGCAGTGCAGACCTATTGGCCTTATGCGACGTCCTATAGGCTTAACTTAAAACTGAACTTAAAACGCCTAGGCCTATAGACCTACCACCTATAGACCTACCACGTTGGAACTGGGATCAGAATTACCAAAAATACGAAGCTGCAGGGCATCAATTTGTTAAATGCATGCACCAGGAACGTAATTTTACATGTTTTAGATTATATGCCTAAAGACGTTATAACCTCAATGGTAGAAGGTAGGCCTATGCAAAAGTATGCATGCAGGAACATAGGCTATTTATTTTAAAAAATTACATTGATAGAAGCACGCCTACTTGCTCACGTACTCGCGTTTATGCATATCATAATTTATGCGTACACTACTGTAAGTGCAGACGATGTGCACATGAACGCAACATACACACACAAATAAACACAAACACACACACACACAGAAACAGACACAAACACGGATACAGATACACACAGACAAGGAAACGCATGAACAATTTATAGACGGACAATAATAATTATTATTATTATCCATGCTTCGATCGTTAGTTGGCTCAGCTCCAACCTACACGAGAGTTGTTTGTGCAGATTTCAATTCATTTAAGTCGTTCATCTCTCCTATGAGATATTCAGTGTTCCCCGTACAGCAGCTGTATGTTAATGCGAGTGCACCGTGCACTATTCGCAATAGCTGTCGGGTAGCGTTTAATGCTGTAAATTTCTGTCCAGGGCAACGGCCTCTGTTGTCATAGACCCTGGTCAAATCTGGATCCATTCATTCAGCTCCTTGGGATTGACGTGGGGCGCTATATAAATGTTCATATATCTGACGTTGTACAATTCCTTTGGAATAATCTTTCAGTTGACATTTGAAATGAATGAATGAATGAACCCACACATAAATGCAATCATGCATAGCCTACATGTAGGCCTACATAATATATACATATGTGCATAAGACATTAACACATACATAACAATGGGCCTATTATACATGCACACATATTAAGTAAACATATTATTCATAAACGTGCTACTTGAAATAATACGCTCGTGACTTCAATGTATCATTGTTGTGCAGTCTGTTATGTGAGGCTAAATTGCAGGTATTTCTCAATCGGAATTTACCCTACGTCTAGTAATTATTGGGCCTTCGTCCATCACTTTTCATTCTCAAGCGATGAATATTAGTCTATACGTATGGTACAGATGGCTACCGTTCTTTCATCCGCATTAGCGGCTGCATGAAAGTGGGTTTGTTGCAAGCGGTGTACGAGTTCTCGCTGGTTTACGTACGCACGTCCTATAGCCTATATTATAATGTAGGCGTCAGTAGCCCATGCGTAACGAATATCTCATCCTCTATTTATAGAGTATGACAACGGCTGTGTATGTACATCTCAACTACTTAAGTGGGAGCGTTCAGTGGGGCATAGAATAGTGTACAGAAACAGTGAACAGACGACTACCGACTAGTAAAGAGACAGAGAGGAATTTCATCTTCATCGAACATTTCACGACAGGTGTGTATAATTGTAGGGAATAACTTTAACAGGAACAGAAGCTACTGCTATTTTATTTTTATTTTTCTTAATTGCCTACATCAATTTGTTAACATCTTCGTGTTCTCTGACACCTGCTATCTAGA
Source organism: Lumbricus terrestris (assembly GCA_949752735.1). Classification (NCBI taxonomy): domain Eukaryota; kingdom Metazoa; phylum Annelida; class Clitellata; order Crassiclitellata; family Lumbricidae; genus Lumbricus; species Lumbricus terrestris. The sequence continues at coordinate 17,740,387 of OX457045.1, read as the reverse complement.
CAGCAAGTAAGAAAACTGATTTGGAGGTGTCTGTCTGCTTAACAGTGCAGAGAGTTCAATAATGAATTTTTGGTGAACTTCGTCGACTTTATGAAAAAAGCAATTTTTGGTCTGCTGAAGTATAGGCTAGTTCGCCTAAAAACCGCCCTAGGTCAACTGCTCTTTGGCGCTGAAACATTCCAATCTCTGCTGTCTTGGGGAGTAATGGTAGACCACATTGTTATGTGAAAGGTGCCCAATGTAGAAGTTGCAAAACTTTCGGTAGGCGCGCCGGGACCACAAGTAAAGCTTTCTTCACATGGCGCTATACTAATTATATTATTATTCATTTCAAATTCGGGTTGCATTGAAAGGGTGGGTTTGTTTTAAATGAGGAGAAAATTATTGTTTTATGTAGTCCTGCAAGTTGTGTCCGTATCTTAGTATCGTAGACCGCAACTTGTTTGAATGCATGAAGTAGATCTAATACACTTCGAAGTTGACAGAACGTAATTGGGAGTTTTATTCAGACGTGAAGTAAAATGGTTAAAAGTTATGGCAAGTCTTTAATCATTTAACATTTGAATTCTATCGATGAACATGCTCGTTTTGAGAATAGGATTTGAAATTTGCGAAAATAATTGTTGTAAATCGGAGTGTTGTGTCAAACGGTAATGGGCTGTTTCCTACGCAGCCTACATCCTCCTGCTGGACACCACCGTAAAATTCTTATGAGCTTTTGAAGCACAATTATTCCCGACTATTTGGAGTATAAAGATAAAAAATTCGCACGTGAAGCAGAGGACTGAAAGACTTGTTGGCAATCACATAAAGATCACGGGGTCGCATTCGAAATTTAGATCTGTGACTTGCGACATTTGGAGTAAAAAACATGTTAGCAGGTCGTCAGTAAAGTCACCGACTGGAAAAGCTACGCTTCGATGGAGGAGGGGCGCATTTGAATCACCTGGCTTTAACTTCAATCGTAGTATATTTACATGTATGGTTCATCTATAATATATGGCTATATTATGGCACTTATATGTACGACTTAATTTCCTATATGCAACGTCAATGTATATTTTGATATTCTCTTTATTTTCAGTAAACTGATCAGAATGAAGGCCGCCATCTTGTCGCTCGGGCTCCTCGTGGTTCTTGTGGCCTTCGGATCGGATGTAAATGGTCAAAGTAAGTTCCAGTGAACGGAGTTGATCACCCATACTTACGATGTTGACTACTTTGTGGGACGCGGTGGTGTAGTGATTATGTTCATTGCCTTGCAGCCGGAGGGTTGCAGGTTTGAATCCATCTCAAGCCGCCTCTAGGGGACCTTGGCCAAGTCCTTCACTCGCAATCTGCGCTTCTGGCGTCAAACTCTGATTCAGTGTCCCCGCTGTAGTCGGGAGCGCTTCTGAATAGAAACCTTGAAGGGTCGCTATAACAAGTGTAGGCCTACAAACAAACAAACAAACGAACAAACAAATAGAAATATGAATCCGCTATTGATGCAGTGGATCCTGCCTTTCTAAACGTTTTAGTAGTCTGTCTGCTAGACACTGCAGATGAATGGGTCGATAGAACTTGGAACTGCACATTTCGTGTACAACTGCACGGTTAAAAAACCGCAACTGCAATGTATAAAAAAATCAAAGGGCTATTTCATTGTGCACATGAAAAAAGCAATATGATAGTGAGGATTATAAAAAGGATTCCTACTGCTTTCTAGAGTTCTGTTGCTATACTAATGACGGTCGAATTATGGTGGTGTTTGTAGACCTATACATCCTTTGTGTGATTCGATATTGCTTTATTGGGACTAACGTTCTAACTAAATTAAATGCTCGTGAGAACATTTGTACTAATCATGTGATGGTCTGCAAATCAAAGTCCACTAATTCTAGTTCCGTCCTCTTCTTTGAATTGTAAAGTGCCGGATTTTACTCGTAATTATTGTCCTACACAAGTTAGACCTAGCAAGTTCACATCCTATTATGCGACCAAACAGCATAGGCCTACATGTTCGTCAGACCAAGAAATGTAGGGCTTGTAACTGATTACAATACACCCCTGAAATCTCCTAGAAAACGCTCTTCGAATGGCTGATATGTACATGTGGGACATCAACAACTCTGTTGAGAATGCACAACTGTTGTTAAAGTCAAATGACTTGTTCGCTTTACTAGACCACATGTATGCCCTATAATTTTATGGCCTAAGCTTGCAGCCTTGCATCCCATTTCAAGCTATTATAGGCGGCAATAGAAAACGGGGCCTTGGTTTACATCAACTTGGCTGCTGAATGAGAAGGCCAAGATCATTGATTTTTCTTCGGAAATCCACCAGCTGCATCGCCTGGTCGCATGCATTTGATAAACATGTCGTTAATTCTGAGACCAACGATATGGTGACCCGTCAAAAGCGCGCATGCAAAAGCGCGCAGACAAATGCGCGCAGACAAATGCGCGCAGTCACAAAAGCGCGCACGACAAATGCGCACAGACAAATGCGCGCAAGAAGAGCAAATGGGCCAAATATTGTTCTTATAAGTGAATCGCTTTGACCTGCCGGCGAAAATCATGAAAGACTACGTTGAGATAATAAACAATATCAACTACTGACTACATCAAACAAGTGGGGCCCAAAATATGCGAAGTAGTAGAATCAGGACAGAGAGTGTATGAAACATTTATTTAACATTCTAAGGCGAGAATTCACCGAAGATTGGAATTCATTTCGAATGAGTTCGGAATAATTATGTGTAATTAAGCTTTAATTTGACAATATTTTTGTTTAAATTCCATGTTCCTGATCTATAACTATTAGCATACACAATAATTTAGCCTGAGGCGGTAGGCGGTACGTTATTATTTATTTATTTTGCGCCTCAGATTCACACTTTGGTGTGAATTTGCGCGCGTAATAAATTTATGTAATAATAATAATAATAATATTATTATTAATCATTATTAGTGAACATAAATACTCGTCCGGGAAGTTGCGCGCTTTGGATGCGCGCTTTTGTCGGGGAAAGTTCCTGTTGCGCGCTTTGCGCGCTATTGTCTGCGCGCATTTGTCTGCGCACATTTGTCTGCGCGCATTTGTCTGCGCGCATTTGTCTGCGCGCATTTGTCTGCGCGCTTTTGCCCTGCGCGCTTTTGTTACGGCGCCGACGATATAACACTACCACTCCCACCTTCACGCATTTCGCTAAACAGGTGTCGGTTGGTAAACCGGTGGGGGATAGTGATGGGTGGTTAGGGATAGGGATAGCTAGTGTTGTCCAAAGATATTAAATCTGCGGTCCCCGATACTGCAATTACGTTCTACAGTTGTGCCATGCTCCGTTGCGGCAGAAGTCTGTAATTAAATAACTTCGTCTTGTTTCAGACAACAACAGCACAACGATTGGGTCATTGAATACAACAACGAGCGAATCGTCTAACAGGACAACGCCAACGGTTGCAACGGTCAACGGAACAACTGATGCAACGTTCAACGGAACAACTGATGCAACAACACAGCGATGGGTGAACGGATCAACGACTACCCCGATGGATTCGGGCAATGGTACGACAGGCGCAGCCATGGCAACGATGACGTCAGGCGCCATTGTCCTGATGACGTCGCTCTTTTCTACGCTCCACTCGTTGCTCTAGAGAGCGCAGAATATGATGACGCAAACAGCAGAATTTCTCGTGTGGGACAAACGCATGATCATTCCATGCTTAACCATCAATGTAGGCATCGCTCGTAAAATTAATAGTTGTCATAATTTCTCATATTTTATGCCTGTGAGCCTCTAGTCGCATCTAGTCGGATTAGCCCTCGACTAAATCCATTTGACGGAATTCCACTGGATCCTTCCAGAACCACACAACCTACATGACTTTTGTATCTATCCATGACGACGGTCGTTGTTTATACACTGCTGTTGAATGTTCGTCAAGATTAATTAAGAGCATCTGTAAAATATTTGAAACGTTAACTATGCAACGAATGCTAAAAGTGACCTTAATTGTTCTAGTGGAGAGATTCGACGTTTTTCTGAACGAATGGCACAGAACCTGATGATCTTGCTAAGCGCAGCGGCACATTTGAGGACTTGTATAATGCAGAGAAATTTCGAGATTTTTAACTTTAGAGCAAAACTATAGGCATAGTATCGGGGACTGTGTGACACTGACCATAATCCTGGCCATAACCCGACCATCGCGACATCTAATCTAACCCTAACTGACCCTCTAACCTGATAATAACCGACCCAACAACGACGAACCTGCAGACTCAAATAGACCCTCGCGAGGGTTACTCTGATCCTGACCGACGCGTCCCCGATACTATAGTTGTGCGAGGAAGTTTATTTTAGTTGATAAGTGTATGGTCGACTTTATTTAATTTTGCTAGTGTGGCATTACCTCCACCAGGTTTGGTTGAGTATTGAAAGTGATCTCGATCTCTATGTACGGCTGCCGTCGTTGCAACGTGAGACGATGAAGGTTCTTCTGTGCATGACTTTTCGACGATAAACGTGATTGAACATTATATATTGTCTGGAAATTAAATTTGTTTTGCTAGAACGTCGTGTGATTTGTTCAAGTTTTTAAATTCTATCCTGCCTTAGACTCTTTGTAGCCAACCCCGAAGAACTTGAATATTGGGGAGACTGTTTAAAAAGTATAATCTAAAACTATATACATGTAGACCCACAATTAGTGACACGTGACAAAAAACAAGTTCGTTCCTCCTCCTCAGAGGCTCTTCTTCTCGCATTCCTCGTCGTTTCAATTGTAAACATCGCCTACCTTCGCCTACCTGAATCTGCGGATCTCGAGTCGCTGCCGGTCAATTTTGTTTCGATTAGGTGCCTGTGAATAAGATGGTTCCCGCGATTTGGGGACTGTTACACTGACCATAATCCTGGCCTTAGACTCCTGATGGTTTCGCTTTTATGGGCGCTGTAAAAATCTTGAGATTACGATTACGACTACGATAGTATTGCAGCAGCATGTAAGACTAAGTTGAACCTAAAGGAGTGATGTCGGAATCCTCTGATTCCCTGCTTCCGTTTAAGATGTAAACACGTATGCTGACGCTGCACCATTGTAGTTTGGACCAGTGAATTTCCGATGCAGTGGCCGATGCAGTGTCCGCGCTGTAGTCGGGAGCGCCTCTGAGTAGCGAACTTGAAGGGGCGCTATAAAAGTACGCGCACAAACACGTGCGAAGCCATCAAGCCAATTAATCTATTGTTCAAGAGCTAGCTGGATTTAGACTACTAATCAAATGCGTTCATAATCGTCTTTCGAAACCATGAAACTTAAAGCTTGATGGATGAAGGAAGGAACTTGTTCCATTAACCAGAATCCGTGGATTTAATGGAGTAGGCTTCTCTACGAGTGTTCTTGTGGCCGGTGTGGGTAGGCCTATATTACTCTTAACATTTAGAATTCATAGCAAAATCGAGGTGGACATGCTATCCTGCAGGCTGGAAGAAGCCCGTAGAGTTCAAAAGTCGGAGGTCAGGAACAAGCCCATAACAACTAGTCCTACATTAATTTATCTCCAATGTTCTTGATGACCAGAGCAAGGACTTCATGTTGGATGCGGACAGAGGGAGGAAGCCAGTGCAGTTGCTTGACTAGCTATACGCGATGATACACGGAGGTAATCAACCGAGCAAGCTGCACTGAGCACCTTCACTAACAAACCGCATAACAGTTCGCTAGTCGTTTAAAGCTGTTAATGAAATGCAAGGCAGTAGCTAGGGGGTGTTTTGGGTGTTTGAACACCCCTCCCCCCCCCAAATAATGCAAAATGAAATAATACATTTACTAACACATGATGTTAGAACTACAGTGTGTAATGTAAAATCGCGGAAAATAGTGCTTTTGGACAACCGTGAACGTATTACGAGACAAAAAAGGAAGAAAAGTAGGCGATGACTCAAAAAAGATCGTCAGAAAATTTCGCCCTAAAGAAAAGGCGGGTAGGGGGAAACATCCCCGAAATAAAATCCTGGCTACGGCCTTGACGAAATGGTTCGGAGAAGGTCACTTATCAGCTTTGATGAGTTCAAACGCGCAGTACATTTAGCCAATCAGTCACAAAATATAAGCGCGAAAGACGATTTAATAGATCTACGGGTTGTTAAGGAAAGAAGGATGCTCACAATTAAGAACAAGCGGAACCCTTAGCATTTTTGGTAGCTTAATTATAAGGTTTTAAAAGCTGCACGACATAGGAACAGTGAGACTGTAAATACTATAATACTAATTGCTATGCGACACTTGTGATTTAAAGCTGTGAGCCTATGAATTCCTCTACGCACAGCCTCTTCTAAGGAATTTGAAGAACTGCACGACATCTTCTTTCTCTTCCCATCCTCCAATTTAAATTACACCCAATTGGATGACCTTTTGAGTTTTGATACTAAATTTAACTGCACAGTGCACATTGCACAAATCCATTTAGAACGGCACATCTTAATTGTGTGGACCTGCACGTCACAAAAAACCCTGCCTCTATGATTCAAACTATAAGACTTGATCTGCGAGACTGTTTATAATTTCAAGCAAATTGAGTTTGTCGCTGTGCAGGGCTGTTTTTAAGGAATTTTTAGAACTGTACAACGCCTTCTTTGCTTTCCCATCATCCATGGTAAATTACTTCCAATCGGAGGACAATGACCTTTTTTGCTGGTTTTAATCGTACACAAGTGGTTCTACAACTGTACATTGTGTGTACAACTGCACGTTAAAACAACCTGTCGCTGTGTAGGGCCTACGAGTTCTCGCTGGTTTGAGTATACGTCCGTCCCTCTGTAGGCGACAGTGATCCAAGCGTTTAGCGAATGGCTCATCCTCAATTTAGTGCGCATGGCTAGGACTGTGTATGTGCATCCAACTATAAAAGTGGGAGCGTTCACGTGGTCTGTGAAATACAGATGTTCTGTTGAATATCGTAAAGCGACAGTGAGCAGAATTCGACAGACGACTACAGAGACAGAGCGGAATTTGGTCCTCATCGAACATTCTACGACGACAGGTGTGTATTATAGTCGATAACCTTTTCAGGTTCCTAGACTACTGCAATTCTCTTTCATTAGGTTAATTTGCCAACATTTGCATGTTCTCTGACACACGTAGCCTAGATCTAATCTAGACAAAGAAACTGATTTGGGGTATGCTTCTGAAGTCTTGGTTCGCCTAAAACCCACACGGGTTCAACTTAACTGATTTGAATGTAATATATAGATTCTGAAGATGAAACTCCCATTTGGAAGTTTACTGTAACACTCTGAGGTTAACAAAACTTAACTGCAAGTTTTATTATGATCGTAATCGTAAACTCGAAATTTCTGAAGCGCCACTCGAAAGCCAAGCGCGGAGCACCAGCTTATTCACGAGCGCTGCGTTCAGTTAGAAGGGTTGTCCGTGAGAGTAGTCCGTGGTGGTCCGGGCCGAATTACCATAGGATCAGAGGGGCGGAACAGCTGCTAAGGCGGGTGTCGTAGATAGAAAGTAAAGACCTAGAAGTTTAATCTGATATGACGGATCTATGAACTTGTATTTTCTTGTTTTATTTGGAATTTGGTCCTCAGTCTAGTGGCGTAATCATGGGGGGGTTTCGGGGGTTAAACCCCCCTCCATTGGCTCCGGAAAAAGGTTTTTAAGGCTATTTTCCATTTATGTAAGAAAAAATAGCAAAAAACAGGGTTTCCGGCCATAAAACCCCCATCAAAAATTCCTGGCTACGCCACTGCTTCAGTCTGCGATAATTGTGAATGGGAATGTCGGGCAATGAGCGGTCATCGTATAGACCCTACCCTCTCACTGGTCACCCCTGTAAAATTCCATATGAAGCTTTTTAAGCACAATAATTCTGGCCTTTTTGGAGCAAAGTGATACGCATTTTCATACAAAGCAGCGGACTATATAAAGCTTTCTGATGCGTAGATAATACGAGTTCGTATTTGGTATTTAGACTTGCAATTTACGACAACTGCAGACAGTGCAACAAAAGTAACTAAACGTTGACCAGACAGATGTCGGTAAATTCCCTGACTCGACCAACCACGTGTTGTAAAATTCTATCAATTGACAGTACTGCTGCTTAAAACTTAGTCAAGATAGTTAGTATATGTTTTTGAATAACATTCTTGGGATAAAGTTCAACTAGTCTTTATTGGGGAGGATGAAATTGCGAGCCCTTTCTCTAAAGTTATATAATGGATCACGCTGTAGCAGCTTTACGGCGAGTTTTACTTTATTCGTCGTCATACTTATAGCTCATCTATTATAGTCTATCTATTATACGTAACGTCGGTGTATGCATATTTTGAAATAATTCTCTTTGGTTTCAGTACATACGGATCAAAATGAAGGCAGCCATTTTGTCGCTCGTTTTTGTCGTGCTTCTTGTGGTCCCCGTCAGATCGTCTCCTAATAACACTACATGTAAGTTTCAGTGAACCGAGTTCATCGCCTAAAATATATAGGGTCTTATCATATAAGTCGGACACCCTTTTGTTCTGACCGAGGTTACTCCGTAACGCAGCGTCACATCTACATGAGGTAAAGTTTATTGTGTAGCTTATCATCTCATGCAACTAATGCAGTCAGTTAAACCTGGCCAATTTTATATCAACTCGATCAGGAGAGTGCCAAGTATAGCGAGCTGACAAAATTTGACTTTTCGGTTTTTCGGGTAAAGCTGGACACCTTGGTTGGTAAACCTGGACAATAATTTGATGATTCGACCATATTTTGTTAAAGTCGGACAATAATAATTTGATGATTCAACCATATTTTGTTAAAGTCGGACAATAATAATTTGATGATTCAACCATATTTTGTTAAAGTCGGACAATAATAATTTGATGATTCAACCATATTTTGTTAAAGTCGGACAATAATAATTTGATGATTCAACCATATTTTGTTAAAGTCGGACAATCGATAAACTGAACGATTTTCACCAAGATCTGCGCCAAATTTATCAAGCTTTTTGCCATTGATTTCTCGGATCATCTTCCTTCCATTCTCAGTCCAGCTTCGTTTCATACTCCGAAACAATGATCTATCTGCTGGCTGCATAAAATGAGTTGTATGGGGAGGAAAGCACATGACTGAAACTCTATGCTCATCCATGGCAGTTAGGAAGTCCAGGTTGAAAACATGCGATCCATGGCCATCGAGTAACAGCAGATGAGGCAAAGGGTCATTCTTTTGAAGCTTATTCAGGAAATGACATCCAAATTCAGTGAAAAGTTTGGAGTTGATCCAGCCATTCTCAGATACCTTCACAACACTTCCAAGAGGAGCTCCAATGCAGTGTTCTGGTTTGAGTCGTTTACCTTTAAATATTACAAATGGAGGAATATATGTCCCTACTGCATTGAAGCAAACAAGTGCAGTGGTTGTCTCACGCTTTTCTCCTGGATTAATTTCATAACACAGTTTTCCCTTTTCACCAACAACTGATTTGCTCACAAAACAGTCTTGAAACCCACTTTCATCACAATTCCAAATATGGGAAGGCATATCCCTGATTCCTAGCTTGTCAAGAAGCTCAGAATACTGGAGAAACCATTTAGAAACAACAACTTCATTCAAGCATTAGCATAACTTCATTTACGCAAAGTCGGACACAGGGGCAGGTCCTAGCAAGAGTGTCCGACTTTGCCACAAGCCCCTGATGGTAAAGTCGGACACACTTCAGGCAGGTCTTAGCAAAAGTGTCCGACTTTGAAACAAGCACCTATGGCAAAGTCGGACAGCATACAGCTACAGTTTCAAGCGTGATACCAGTTCAATATCGCTCAAACAAGTTACGCAAAACAGGAATCATACGTTAATCTATATAATAGATATCAAAACTCTTCCTCTTCAGCAATAAAAATAATCGTAAACCCTTAACACTGAATAAACGATTTCATTATGTCAACCTGCAAAAGTTCAGAAATTCGATTTACATCAAAAACAATCGCGTCTGTAAAATAGAGGCAAACTTCCTATGGAGGTTAATAAGTTTTAATCACTAGATGAACCATCTGCAAATAAAATCTAATATACTGCCACCTGGTGATCGAAGTCTCACATGCTAGGCAGGCCGGCACAAATTTTGTCCGAGATTGCCTGATGTCCGACTTTATATTAGGTCTCCCCTATGCTCAAGATGCTGACTCTGAATTTCAATCAATCCAATGGATGCTACCATTCTAAATGAGCTCATGGTTTGTGGGCTAGATAGGCAGATAGTGTTGTCGATGAATGTGAATAGAACTTCCCTCGTTCCTCAATAATGAGTCAAAGTCGCACTTCACGGTCCATAAAATGTAAGCCTTGGCATAATTATTGTGGTATCCGGTCAAAACCGCGCGCACAAAACCACGACCATCAAAAACCGCGCAGATTATAGAGCCTTGCACTTTCAGAAAAGTGTCGGCCATCCTAACCGCGCTTGTTTGCACTTGAAGCCTACAAAGACGTGGCCAGGACTTGATTTCGATGGGTGTTTCTTTAGTTTCCCGCTCGAAAAAACTGATGATCTGTTTTTCTTAGTTGTCCGGCCGAAATCTTCAGAAAATGTCGCCAATTCATTCAATTTGTTTACATTTTTCATGATTTTATTTCATGGCTTTTACATTATGTGCTAGTAAATGCATTCTTTTATTTTTTACATTTTATTTCTGGGGTGTTCAAACACCCAAAAACACCCCCTAGCTACGGCCTTGATAGCCTACCTGGGTATTCAAGTTCGAAATTGAGGAGCACAATTCCAAGACTCGCTCGGTCCAAGTAATAAGCATTGCACTGCGCGAGTTTTGGAATTGTGCTACTCAAATCCTCTATAATATGTAGGCCTACATATTAATAAGTCCATTACCACCATTCCCACCTTCACGCATTTAAGCAGGCGTCGGTTGGTAAATCGGTTGAGGGGGGATAGTTAGACCTAGAAGTGAACTCGATTAATGTCATGCAACAAGGAACAGGTTGTCAATTCAAATGGCGTTGCTAGTATTTACATTTGACTACACTATGGCATGCTCCGTTACGGCTGAAGTCTGTAGCTGAACAACTTGTTTTGTTTTAGTATCAACGAGCGTGTCGGCGGAGATTGGTGTAAATGCAACAACTCGTGCAACAGGAAAAGGAGTAACCACTGCAACAGTAAAATACGCACCCACTGCAACAGTAAAATACGCACCCACTGCAACAGTAAAAGACGCAACCACTGCAACAGTAGAAACAGCAACAACGACAACCGCTACAGCAGTAAATGCCACAACGACAACAACCACTTCAACAGCAAAAGCGACCATCCCTGCAACACTAAAAAATGCGACCACTTCAACAGTAAAAGACGCAACCACTGCAACAGTAGAAACAGCAACAACGACAACCACTGCAGCAGCAGTAAATGCCACGGGGACAACAACCACTTCAACGGCAAAAGCGACCATCCCTGCAACACTAAAAAATGCGACCACTGCAACAACAAAGAAATCCACTCCTACAACAGCAAAAGAGACCATTCATGCAACACTAAAAAATGCGACCACTGCAACAACAAAGAAATCAACTCCTACAACAGCAAAAGAGACCATCCCTACAACACTAAAAAATGCGACCACTGCAACAACAAAGAAATCCACTCCTGCAACAGCGAAAGAGACCATTCATGCAACACTAAAAAATGCGACCACTGCAACAACAAAGAAATCAACTCCTACAACAGCAAAAGAGACCATTCATGCAACACTAAAAAATGCGACCACTGCAACAACAAAGAAATCAACTCCTACAACAGCAAAAGAGACCATCCCTACAACACTAAAAAATGCGACCACTGCAACAACAAAGAAATCCACTCCTGCAACAGCGAAGAGGGCAACTCTTACAACGGTAAAGGGGATAATCGCAAAAACAAACCAATCGATGAACGGATCAGCGGAAGGCGACGACATACCGATGGAATCCCACGACACTGCAGCAAACGCAGCCATGGCAACGGTGACGTTGGGTGCCATTGTCGTGCTGACGTCGCTCTTAGCTGCGCTCCACTCGGCGCTCTAGAAAGCGCAGAATGTGACGACGCAAGCAGCAGAATTTCTTCTGCATGGGCGCCAAATGTTTGATCATTCAACACTTATTTATGAATGCAGAATTTCTCCTGTATGGGCGCCAAATGTTTGATCATTCAATACTTATTTATGAATCGCTCGTAAATAATAACTGTTGTCATAATATCGCATATTTTTCTGTTTGTAAGCCTCTAGTCGCATCCATTCGGATATTCGGATTATAACCTCTACTAAATCTTGTTGACGGAATTGGATCGGTCCAAATTCACTGTAATCGGTCCGAAGAAGGGCGTTGTTTACATAGGCTAATTGTTTAATGTATCGGAGTCGAGAACTCTGCAAAATAAATGAAACATTAATAATTGTGGAACCAATGTAGAAATGACCTTATTCCTAATTTTCTGCTTTTAGACAGAGATTCAGACGTTTTTCTGAACCAATGGCACTAGGACCTGATGTCTTGATAATCGCAGCAGCACAATTCAGCACTTTTATCACGCAGAGAAATATTGAGAAAATAATAATTATTGGGTTAATTAGTCTATCGTCAACTGTTTTCTTGTTCTTGCATTATCTTGAATTCTGAAAATGTTTCATTCATTATTGTCTTTCGTGTTAGATATTTTCCCGATGTTTGTCTGTTGATGCACCGTTGTGAGTGGATGATGTTAATTCTTTTGATAACTGAACATTTTTCTGGAAAAAATTCGTTCTACCATCGTTTCGTGCTCTCTTGTGATTTAATTGTGTGGTTCCTTAGACTCGTTACTTTGTAGCCTACCAGAAGAACCTCCTTATTGGTGAACTCCGTTTAAACGACCACGGTCTTCACTGATTTTGACCGTATAGGATACACAGCACCATGCTGCCCTCCCCCCCCCCTCCGCGCTTCATCTCCAAGGATTTTGATCTGGCACAGGAACGAACAGGGCAGCTCTGGCTACGGTGGACTTCATATGACATAGCGCCTTTGTAAGCTGGTCTCCCTGACGCGGCATTTGTGGGCGCGGAGAAATTCTCGGAGATTTGCATTGCATTACATTAAGCCTACATTACCGTTAGAAAGTAGGCTAACTGGTAATTAGGTCATTGGTGACGCGCGACAAAATACATGTACAAGTTTGGGATTGCAGCAACCTGTGGATATCTAAATGAGTGGTAACGGGATTTTCTGATTTTTGATCGTTCAGAATAGGCTACATAATAGTATTTTAAGTTTCTTATTTTGGGGCGCGGTGGTGTAGTACAGTAACTGTATTGGGTATGTTCGTGGCCTTGCAGCCGGAGGGTTGCAGCCTTGGAGGTTCGAATCCACTTAAGCCACCTCGTAGCCTCGTAGGGACCTTGGGCAAGTTCTTCACTCGCAATTGCTCGTGCGCTTTGGCGTGAAACTTCTATTCAGTGCCCGCGCTGTAGTCGGGAGCGCTTTTGAGCAGTAATCTTAAAGGAGCGCTATAACGAGTGATTGAAGTGAATACACGTACAGATGCATAGGTCTATAATACGAACGCTGCACACTCCAACATGCATGAAGGGATTGCAATAAGATTTGAGTTCCAGAATAAATTTACCATCACTGTCCGTTAGTTCGTCCGTCCTCCCGTTCCTCCGTTTGTCTGACCAATTGTCTGTCTGTGAGTCTGCCTAAAATTGTCTGTTTTTCGTCTATCTGTCCGTCCCTTCAGTGAAACAATCACCGATATAGATCTACCTCGATAAACTCAGAAAACCGCTGAGCATGCCAAGTAACTTCTAATGCACTCGGCTCTACTGTGTGTAATGCCAATAAAAATTAGTATCGTACACGAAGGTAAACGAGAGAGATGTGACTCTGTGTTCTTTTCCGAACAGATTTAACGCACGTATTTATTGATCAGATAACGGGATCTACACGTGCGGTGATGTAAGGAAATCCGCAATTTCTCCGTGCAGTTTGCCAATTAAAGCAAGCAGAGTTAATGAGTAATATGCTAAATTACAATGTGGCGTGATACGGTATGGTATGCATCGATATGTTGTGGCTAGCAAAACCTGTGTCGCAGCATAACGGTTCAGCGATCTTGTCACACCCATGGGCGTTATAGCAAGCAACAGAAGAAAATACCAGAAGCCAAATTATTTTGCAAGTGGCAGTTCCGACAGAGTCCGAAACACAGAATCAGATCGATTTAATAAAGTCAGAGGTAAGAAATCAGAAGTCTTAGACTTTGCTGAATAAGATGAAGCTGTTTTGTCAGCCACATTGTAGTCTATAGCTGTGCTTATTAAATCACAGATCTATCATTTCAACTGCATTTATTGTCTACCGACGGTCTCTACATTTGCTCCAGATTTTGTATATTGTGAGGGATATTATTATTTCGCCCCGTTCTGCATCTTCTTATCGAACTCTCCGTTCCCTGGACAGCTCTGATTTTGTTTGTCCTACGACCTAGGGCAACTGTTGTTCAAACAGGATCCTTTACCATCATTGGACCCTCATTATACGGTACTCCCTTCCCTCCACTCTGCGTGGAACTCTGTGCTCTAGATTTTATATACGAGAGATATCATTAGTTACCTTCTTATAATGGTCCTTCTAAATCGCTATCTAGACCTTCGTAATAATTATCTCTCTACTTAAGAGTTAAGACCTATTTTTCTATCGGGGTACTCGCACTGGGAGCGCTACTGAATGGCCATGATAGCTGTGAGCGGCGATATAGGATGTACTAATTACATTACATTACATCACGCTGATCGTAGCCTATTAGATACCAGTATTTAGGTCCTACGCAAAAGCTTCGCGATTTTGCTAACTCTGGAGCATAGATGTTCAGCTTTTAGTCTCTCAAAATCCTATAGCGACAGTCAATAAACCGGTGTCTACTTTAAGCGGCTTTTGTGGGCGCTGAGAAGTTTCTGAAGATTTACATGGCCTCATCTATGTATGTTTGCTTTGTTTGTTTGTATGTGCACTTGTTTTAGCGCCCCTTCAAGCTCTCTACTCAGAGGCGCTCCCTACTACAGAGCGGACACTGCATCGGAGTTTCACGCCGAAGCGCTGAGCAATTGTGAGTGAAGGACTTGCCCAAGGACCTTACGCGGCGACTTGAGGTGGATTCGAACCTGCAACCCTTCGGCTGCAAGGCGACGAGCATATGCTACCCACTACACCACCGCGCCCGCGTGAAACACAGCAGCGTCGTAGTTCCAAGAAACATCCAACCGGTAATATTTGGATCGCTATTTAGGCCTAGAGCTCTAAACTATTCGGCATTAGGCCTAGATGGTTTTCAGCGTTGATCGCATGGATTGACGGAAAGAATTCTTGTTAAGCAGGAGTCGGATTGATAAAAATAATTTTTTTACTTGGATAAAAGGGATCGACGAAAAGATTCTTGCTTAAATTGGAGCTGAATCGACGAAAAAATAATCTTTATTTAACTAGAAATTGAATTTATAAAAAATGATTGTGCTCAAACAGAAGCTCGATTGATGGAACAGTTTTCTAAATGGTAATTGGATTGACCAAAGGGATTCATGCCAAAATAGAAGTCGGATTGATGAAAACATAATTGTGCTGGACGCCTGGACCGGCCGAATAATTCAGAACGTTATAGGTTAAACGATAGATTACCTTATATTTCTTATTCCCCTGCCCTACATGTCCGTTAAGCCGTGTTTCCATTTTACCATTTTAGAGGTGATCGTAGAGCTGTAAAGGCCTACATTGGGTATAGGCTACTATTGTGCGGCTGTACTGAAGTTTGTGGTGAAATGTTTGGCTAATAACAGAGCTCCTTTTGTTTGAAACAAGTTCAAACAACTCAAGATAGTTATGGCACATCTCTGTCTGTTCCAACAACTCAATGTATAGTACATCATTGTCATAGCTTGAGTGTATAGGCCTACAACTCATTAAGAATTTTATGAAGCAGGAAGTAAACACCGTTTGCATCGTTGCATGATTGTATCTACGAGTGATGATGGCCACATTAAATTTGCACTGAATTCGAGCTTAAGAGAAGCAGAGGCAGCGAGAAGGGAGAGGGAACTTGGGAATGGAAACAGTAATGAAAGAAGGAAGAGCAGGGAAAGAGGAAGGAGAAAACAGATCAACACTTAGTGGGAAGAAAATGTTCCGCTCTTGAAGACACCATAGCACCTCTACATTACAGGCCGTCCTCTGGGCTTAAAGTGTGCCTGGACGGTCATGGACGGCGTCCAGGTACTTATTTTAAAATCCGAACACCGCCCTGCCATTTATTTAGCCCGCACAACAGGGAAAGGTAAAGAGCGTCCAGGTAGGCTACTTATTTTTTACACTTTAAGCACTGGCCGTCCTTAAACCACAACGCTGGCCGAACTTGCTGAGGGTATCCCCTTGAAGATCTCATCGCTGATCAACAACCCTCTACAATAATATTAGATAAGCTTACTCGAAACTCAAGCACCTTGTCATCTCGAACGATCCGATAATACTCACGACTTGTGATCATATATGATTATGGTATGTATGTTTATAAAATATATGCATGTATGTGTATATATAGATATATGTACATATACCCATACTTCTCGTTCAATAGTCATTATTTGATTCAAGTTCTTCAACACTGTTGTAATGGCACAGACAGTCCCTCAATTTTGCAACCATCCTCCGCTAAATTCCGCAAATGTTCTCAATTGCCCGCCAATAGGGCCTACCACCGCTCACCTTCCATCATCTAGCAGTCTAGCCTACTCTATAATATCACATATATATACACACAATTGTATTATATAGTTTTGTGTGGGGATTGTGAGCCCTATCTATAGCTTGCTGTATCCATTCATGCGTGCAATGTGAAAAACCCAACGGGAAGTGGAAGTTTGGTCCACTGCCCATGCTTGCATAATAATTATTAAGCCAACGCTTACAGACATTAAAGGCATTTGATCTTGTTTCAGTTGCAACAGTTGCTTCGTTAACTATTCTATCGCAGTTAAATCAAATAGATATAATTATATGCAGGTATTCATTTATGCATATCACTATTGAACCACTGAATATTTAAGGAGAAAAATAATTTCATTTGAGTTAGTGCGCCATATTGCAAAATCGACGAACGAGGAAGCACCAGGAAGCTTGTGAAATAACACGGTAACAAAGTAAGATGGCTTTTAAAGGTGGCGATCTTCACTTGAAATTTAGGCTATTATAATTATTGTGTTAATCAGATCGCTTGTGTAGCAAAGCCGATTAGATTGAGCATTCTGCCTGTAACGCTGACAGTATGTGTTACTTTGGTAAGTCTTCAATCTAGCAGATTCTAGCGGTCACTGAGTAAAAAGACCTCGAACAAGTCTATCCTATACAGTAGCTAATCGAAGCGATGATCTCACGTATATAATCAATCAATCAATCAATCAATCGATCGATCAATCAATCAATCAATAATCGTTTATTAAATCACAATAAGCTGATATGGATGCAACTTAAAACAGAAATTACATTGTTGAAGGTTGAAGGTTTTCGACGCAACATGTATACTTCAACAGTGTTGATGAAAGTTCTTTTAAAAACAACTGGATGCGAGATTACTTTCTTATTTTACTGGTAGGGTAAATTAAGTTATGTGTTTTCCCACAGAGGTCATTATGGCCTGTTTAGTTCGTTGTGTTTGAACCTCTGAACTTTGGAAGATGTCATCAAATAAAGTTATAACGTCTTTTATTTGTTGTCTAAATGCGAAGTTTACTGAATTTCAGACACACGAAAATGAGCATCAAGACTTTCGCGTTCGCTGTCTTGCTGGAGACGATCATCTATTCCGATCGTTCGTGTGTAGGCCAAACCGATTTGATCGCCTGTGAGTGCAAATTGCTCGTCTTTACTCACGACTTATCAAAAAACGGGTCAATAATAATTATCATGCAAACTAGACCTATGCCTCATTTTGGATGGGGACGGGGTTAGCAGTAGCGGCGCTAGGGGACTAGGGGGGCTAAGCCCCCCCAAAAGTCATCCAACTTTTACAAGTAAAAATGAAAATTTCCTTGCTCAGCCCCCCCCCCCCTAAAAACTGAAAACCATATGCAGGAGATTTCGGCTGAATGACTAAAAAAAGACCTCGAACAAGTCCATCCTATGAAATTTCGTCGAAATTCCATCGTCAGAAATTTTGGCGGCTTGAAATGGGAAATTTTCGGCGGGAGTTCAGCCGGGAATCAGCCCCCAAAACTGAAATCCTTGCGCCGCCACTGAGGGTTAGGGTAAGGGTGAGCACTCAGGATAGCTTCCCTCTATCTTCACGAGAGGTCCACTCAACCTTCCATTCGGTAGATGGCGTTATTTCAATGAGCAGTAGGACGTGACGGACGCTTCGCATGGCTGCCGACAAATTCCACTCCTCTAATAACTCGTGGTCATCTTTGTTTGTTGTGGAACACCCTGTATGCCTAACCCGTTTGTTTTGAGATCTATAATAGAACGCCTCTAGGTTATGGTGATTAATAACTTTTCACTAGAGTTCTAACTGACCACCTAGACTCTGCCATAATAACTAAAGATTTTTTTGAATATATGCTTATTTACGTAAAGCACATGCAGCACTTTCCGATAAATATAACTTATTATAAGAGAAATCTGTAATTAAAATACTATAGCCATATCGGTACAAGAAGAGAATGTGCAATTATGCATTTTAATCAAGCTGCCTTGGATGGACTTCTTAAAATAATACAAAGAAAAACCAGTTTATGCAAAAGAAATTTTAAATTAAAATGAAATTTGTAGCATATGGGAAGGAATTCAAAACAATCTGCAAAGATACACAGAGGCAATACAGTTTTATAATGCAAATTCTAGAATGTGAGAAGACATAGACAAAACTTAGAGGGTAACGAAGGTACGGTATTTCATTAACGAGGTTGCCATGCTGTGGGGAAAGGCTGGGCACCACTGCCATACATTATAGTGACTGTCTTTGGAATCAAAGCATCCATGCATTTTAAATTTTCGTAATTTTGAGAATCCGTTCAATGCTTACTTAACATTTCAGTTGGAGAATAAAACATTTTACGAATAAGCCTACAATGCAAGTGATATTGCTATCTCATTTTGCTTTATACTTAGATAACACGGGAGCCATATCTACAACTGTCGAGCTGCCTTCCACTTCTTCTCCATACCAGACAACCGCGACTCTGACTTCCCTCATCAGTCCCAAAGACTCGTCTACAACCTACACAGGTTCCGAGTTGGATCAATCAAACGCCTCTTTGTCTTCGACTTCCATAAGTCTTAAGAAAGACACTTCTGCGGCATATTCAGCTTCCGTCACTCCAGATCAGCAGAGCAGCACTTTGGATGGTGCTACGAATGATTCCTACGTCACATCAAACGCCAACTCTCATTCTACTGTCACCTACACTTCATCTTATCAGCCAAGTACCTCCCTAACCTCTCTATCCAACAAAGACGCGTCTGCTGCCACTTACCCTACCTTCACATCATACCAAACAACCTCCCTATCCAGCAAAGACGCGTCTGCCACTTACCCTACCTTCACCTCATACCAGACAACCGGAAATGACGTGGGAACGTCTACTGCCAATTCCATCCCTGGTCTGTCAAGCACCGATATGTCTTCAACTTATTCCAATCAGAACCAGACAAGATTAACCGAAGCTTCAACTGAGTCTGGGCCTTCCTCACCTCTCACCTCCTATAAAATTGAACTAACAGCTACACCTACTACTACTGTTTCCTCTAATTCTGCTACTGCTACTATTCCTAATACAACTACTACTATACCTACTACTACTACTACTAAACCAACAACTACTACCTGGCTTACTACTACTTCACATGCGTCGACTTCTGGTGCAATGACGTCATGCATTATTATCAACCTGACTTTCGCTTCTTTTGTTCTTCTGAACAACAATTATTTCCATCAGCTTTGATCGAAAGAACGTCTTCGAAGCGGACGCAACGCTTAGGGTCTACACGCAAGTCGCTTAATTTCGCATCTGATCCACTTTCCTTTATCAATCAATCAATCAATCAATCAATCAATCAATCAAATGTTTTATTTGCAATCGAAGTATACATGACAGGTTTACAGTTCCTTCAGTATAATTATAGGCCTAGGTCTGTATCATATCAAAATATCGGTGTATAACGTGCATCTTTATTTGTATTAGAATAGAAGCTATCGTGATGCGATCATTCTTAGTTGAAGTAAAGACAAGGCACAGAATGCGCTGCGAAGTCGTTCCGTATGTTAACCATATATAGAGAGACGAAGAGAACCTTGGTTGGCTTTAAAGTGTTGAGATTAAGCAGAACTATAGTTTTATATGTTCTGTAGTAAAACATAATTAGCCTAGACTAGAGGTTGCTATGCAGTAGATCTGTTCTGTCGTGTTAGAGAAATTAGTTACTCTAATAATAACTTAGGCCCTAATGATTTAACTCGCCAGTTTCTTTTGGCCACTCTGCATTTGAAAACTGCGTCGTTCTGCCTAGCCATGGAATATAAATGCTTCGTTCGTTAGCTGTAGGTAACAGATTTGCTCCTCAAGGTGCTATAAAAAAAACTTATGTAGGTCTACAACCGCCTTCGCAGTGCCGGCGCCAGGAGTTCAGTTTCGGAGGGGCTGAAGCCCTCGGCAAAATTTCGCCGCCAAAATTTCTGACGACCTTTTTTTTTTTTAGTCATCGACCAAAATTCCATGAAAATTTTCCATTATCGCCGCCAAAATTTCTGACGACCTTTTTTTTGTTTTTTTGTTTTTTTTAGTCATCGACCAAAATTCCATGAAAATTTTCCATTATCGCCGCCAAAATTTCTGACGACTTTTTTTTTTTAGTCCTTGACAAAAATCGTGGATATTCCAATGTAAAATAATTCAGATGGTCATTTTTTTAGGGGGGCTGAGCCTCTTGTAGGGGGGGCTTAGCCCCCAGCCCCCTAGCGCCGCCACTGCGCCTTCGTTGTTATGTTTAACATTCAAATAATATTATTTATCCATTCCAGGATGGATTTCAACCTGGTCATAATGGGCCTAACGACCAGGGGCGGATCCAGGGGGCCAATCCGGCCATGACCCCATTTAAAAAGTGCATAGGACGTGGCCCCCTCCATTGGGTTTCAACAAGCATTAAATCAATGCAGCGGGAGAGAAAAGTAGGATACGACGACTAGAGAGGTCATAGTTTATTGTTAGAGATTACGTCGACGGTCGACCAGATAACTGATGACTAAAAAAGTCATCAGTTATTTTGGCAGGGAAAATTGGTATTATTTTCCAGATATCAGACATTTCGACCAAACAACTCAAAAAAGGGTTATCAGTTTTTTTGGCAAAGATCACCTACATTTTTTCCCCTTCGAAAATATCTGTATCTGCCTCTGCAAACGACAAAATTTGTAATCTCAAGTACAACATAGAAACAATGTGTTTTGAAGAAACGAAGTGTCTACATTTCTGTCCTGTTACGGCCTGAGTAACATTACTCAAATTTACTAGAATCATTTCAGTCATTAGTCACTTCAGATTCGAGCTTCTTTTGCGCGATTTTGAAGATTCAAAAATCAGTAATTTTATATTGCCATAGGTTTTGGCTAAATGAGAGAATTGATAAAAAAATTCAATAGGCACAATTGACAATCTCGTCCTGTAGGGGTCTTGTGTCATAGTTGATCTTCAATAATTTTTCACATGTTCTACTGTGCTTAGTGTGCTGAAGGTTCTTTCACATGAAGCAACTGTTAGCCTAATGAAAATGTATGAAATATGGAAATTGCAATTTCAATTATACTGCTGTGAAATTAACTTGCTGGTGCTTCACAACTTGTGTTCAATGTGCCAAAACTTCTTTTGAGTCTCTTTGCAAAGTTCTTGATGGTTGATGCGCTCCAAAGGCAAATCTTCCCATGTTAACTCCAATGAGCCCATCAATTCTCTTACCGCTCTTGGTTTTGGTTTCAGATTGTGATATTTCTTCAGCTTAGCTCTCCGCAATTGATTATCAATCCATCGGGTTCAAATCCGGAGACTTGGGACCATTGGCTTTCACAATGAAACCAGAACAATCGAACCGTTCTCCTTTCATTCACGGCAAATCTCTTAACTCTCAGCTTAGCTCTTAATGTTTGCTCTCTTTCACTGTTTATCAGAGTAAACGTTGCTCAATGTAGCCTATCTCTAGGATCTTGCTCAAGAGGTGTCTGAATACACATTTTGTCTGTCATTGACACCTTGGCCATTTTCATTTTTTCATAAATTTGAATTGCATTGCTTTAATAACAAAATTAATAATCTGACAGATTCCTTATTTGCCAACTTGACTGTCATCTTGCTAAGTGGTTTCATGGTGAAGTGCAGCTACGCTGGTACCCTGTTTCTATTTAAAATAGTAATAATAATGATCAGCTGGCAATATCAAAGCTATTTGATAACAATTATTTGTGATGAGACTTAATAAATTCATGTTTTTGCTACTCTTTGTCGCGTTACGTTTTTGAATCGTCAAAAAACGGTGGGTGGCCTCACTAAAAGTGATACAACTTTTGTTCTGTTCGACTTATTTTGATGAAATCTGGCCATCATAATTATGCAGATATGAATTGTCTTTACGCCTCTAAAATTTCATTTCGATATTCTTACCACTGTGATACTGTCCAAGATATCGACCAGAATAATTAAATTGGTTTTTTTGTTACTTTTTGTTGTGTCGCGTTTTTGAATCGTCAAAAAAGGTGGATGACTTAACTATCACTAAACGTGATGTAACTTTTGCTCTGTTTAAAATATTTTGAAGAAATCTGGCCATGATGTGTAAATATGAATTGTCTATAAGCCTGCAAAATTTCATTTTGAAATTCTTACTTTTGGTCAAGATATTGGCAAAAACCCTAGGGGGTCTTTTTCAGTGGCGGCGCCAGGATTTTAGTTTCGGGGGGGAGGCTGAAGCCTCGAGGCAAATATTTTCAATTTCCGCCGCAAAAATTCTGACGACCTTTTTTTTAGTCATCGACCGAAATCTCATGAAAATTTTCCATTTCCGCCGCAAAAATTCTGACGACCTTTTTTTTAGTCATCGACCGAAATCTCATGAAAATTTTCCATTTCCGCTGCCAAAATTTCTGACGACCTTTTTTTTTTAGTCGTCAGCCGAAAATCGTGGATGTTTCAATGTAAAAAAATTCGGATGACCCCTTTTTTAAGAGGGGCTGAGCCTCTTGTAGGGGAGCTTAGCCCCTACCCCCCTAGCGCCGCCACTGGTCTTTTTGGCCCACCCTGTAGAATTGGCACAGGCTGCACAAGGTGTATGTAGGCCTATAGAGGCCTATACGTGCACAACGTGTACATTGACATTTATAATATTCCGCGTTACAATAGGCACTTAACAGTAACTGACAGGTGTCGAGGTTAGGCGAGACAACGTTATATATTGGAGATGTTTAAGAGATGTGCAGCTTGGTGGTGGTGTTATTTGCAGTTTAACGTCACTGTGTGGTAACAAAGACCATTAGCGACGCCCTCCTCCTTTATCCAGGCTTGGGACTGGCACTGGCAGAGTGCAACCAGTGGCGGAGTTCGTGTGTCAGAGTTGGTGGGTCTATGTTAATTTAATGTGAGAGCTTCGTGAATGATTCTTTTCTGTCCTTCTAGTGGCTGGATATTGAACAGATGCGACACAATGCAAAGGCGACGTACTGTAACTTAGGCCTAAATTTGTTATTTATTTTTATAATTTATCTAATTATTTCTTATTTTTGTAGGCTTTTGTAGACTACCCTAGGTATGAAGTTCGTATCATCTTATAACTATGACACAAAGTTTCTCAATGAGTTAACATTGACCAATTATTACATAATTTTAAATTGGCGTCTAGGTTAATTACCTGAAACTTTTGACAGCCAACGTTGTCGATGTAACAATGAAACAAACTAAAATATGTTGATATTACAATAGGCTACATTGTATAATGCAATGTAAAAGCTCTGAACGTCAGTTATTGATAATATAATTATGATGCTCAGATGAGTCAACGACAATTTTTTAATAAACCTGCTCAATGCTCATGCATGTAATTATATCGCAATAAACACTTTTGTTTACCAAGGGTTTAAGGTTATATTTAGTTTTTTAGCACATTTAATTAATTTATATAATCAATTAATTTATATATGTATATACAAAAGACTAAATTAATCAAATCACTCGCACGCCCCTCTTTAGTTGCCCCGTGCTCCAATACACCTTCACTACGGTACCGTGCTAAGAACTGTTATCCATGAAGCCTATAAGAAATTTGGCAGAAGTACCGTGTGGCTATTGTTTAGGCAATTTCAAAAAACGACGTCGCAATGCTGCAAAAAGTATCGTCGCTCTCAGTTTCCGTTGATCAGTCGAGGCATCCCATGGATGGGCATCTGACGGACAGACCTTCTTAAAGTGCATCGTAAAGTCATTGAGAGCTTTCATCAGCGATTCCCTGTCAGTTCCTTCCAGGTGCATTTCACACTGTGCGTTGATGTAGTGAAGATAAAGCACGGGACATATCTTTATCGCATCGGAGTAGCAGTTCCGATCGCTTGAATGAAGTCCGTAGACTCTTAAAAACCCGACGACCGTCTGAATATCCTCATCAAAAAGATCCAACCATTCCGCCGACAGCAGTACTGGAAAAGACAGCTCGGCTATAAATAAGTTAACCCACGAAAATATATGAATTATCCCTTGGTGGGAAGGATATACACAGTCAAAGACCTTTCGACAAAGACTTCGGCACCTTTCGTAATCTCTTTTAGCAACGTAGTAAAAATTAGCAAGATAAGTAACACAGACAAAGAAAGACTTCCTGCTACTCATGAAATTCACCAGCGCATTGCTACTCGAACGACAGTACAGTAGGTTATCTACTTGAGATTGTAGCGTGTCAAAAGATTGGCTTTTTGACGTCCGGCTGTCTTGCACCACTGCCCGCATTAGAATTTCCTCTACCATGCCCTCTGAATCGGCGGATGCACTTGAAATTCCTAGACCTTTGGCTGACCTCCGTAGCTCTACCTGTAATTTTAAAGCCTTGTGCAGAAAATAAAATTCTTCAAAGGCCACGGTTTCGCTTTGATCGGGTTGTTCTTCCGTTAGGAATGGCATGAAGAGGTTGATATATGGAATACCGGTATAAAATTGTGTGCCGTATTTCCTGCAGCGGAGTGCGGTGCTAACTTTGTCGAAGTCATGGATGATCGGCATTAAATGTTCCTCTTTTAAGTAGTCCAACAGGAAATCAACTTCCTTACTGAAATTCTGATCAGCGGGGATATGGTCCAACATGTTGTTTTCAGGAATGAAATAGTTTGGACAGTTCTTATCAATAAGCCATTCGATTAGTTCGCATAAGATCGTGACGATGATTTCACATATGTTGTCATTTATCCAGAAGCTCTTGGGTCGCTTTTCGCACTGCCACAGCATGAGGGTTTTGAAGTGGTAAGTGCAGAGGACAGTCTGGCTGCTACCACCGCATGCCTTCACAACGTTCTGCTTTATCAGGCGAAGAACGCAATAGATGTTTTTCTGCTCTGGCATCCAGCTCTCAATCAGACGAAGTTCCGCTTTGGAAAACGATATTCTCCAGAGAACATCGTCTCCAGTGTGAAGTGGATGTGTCTTCTCCACTAAATGATAGCCACCACTGGCCACCAATTCAATAAGATCTTCTGTTGGCCATCCACCTGGGCGGCAACGTGTCGTCCACGCTCTTGCTGCAGCCGGCCAGCCATGACAACAAATACTTGGAACTGCATCGAGATCGGGATATCTCAAAGAACCGTCGGAATACCTTTGAATATTGGTCGGAAATTTGAGGGCAGGCCCTTTTCTTTCTGTAAGCAACTCCAGTTGCGAAGTTCGCGCCATTAGGAAATCTTGGTCATTTTGTTGAATGTGGACATATCCAGGATGAATCAAATTCTCTTCGAACTTAATAGTTCGGTCTTGATGAAATATCTTCTTACGATCATCGGAAGATGAAATACCGATGACATCCGTATAGTGAAACATGGCGTCGACATCCGCTTCAATGCCATCCATGACAGAGTACAACTCAACTGTGCTTCCTGTAATCATTATTCGGAAATTCATCTCTGTCGCAGACAGCAGCTGATAAAAGGTTTTCCAATCGTCCTTTTCCGACATAATATTTTTCCAATCTTCCTTTTCTGACATAATACTATTATCAATATCGATAGTGTAGGGGTGTTGCGACAAAGCTGCAGTTTTCGATTAACTGATGTGTCTAAATCGTTTCAAATCTTGCTTGTCTCACAGTTTGTGACTCACAGTGGCCGATTCTAGCTTTGGACCATAATTATAAGCTGAAATCTCTTCCTTCCATTAGCTGCTGTGATAGGCAAACCAGAGCGATCCAGAGTGTCTCGTAAGATAATCTATCAGAAAACAATGGATAGGCAAATAACAATTCAAGCGTTGTCGAAATCCGAGACCTACGACAGAAAGAAACAGGCGCAGATAGACATATATTATAGACCTATAATACTAAATATTGTAAATGTTAACCAATAGTTTAGTACACATACTAATTGGCTAAATACTACAAGACGAGATTCATGTGCCATATGCAAGCTATAATTATAGCCATCCGCTCATGTGGCACATGACATTAGAGAGCACTGTGCAAGTTACCCAACCATGTCGCCAAAACAAACACACGAGTCGCGCTTAATAAATTCTGGTGGTTATCACGACCAAACCATACATGTACACAATTGCATAGCCTACCTTAAGTTAACAATGCAAATTACTCAGCATTACATTAGCAAAGCACTAAAATCTCTCCGTACGGACATTTTCATAAGGTTTGCGGTAGGCCTACGCCTATCATAGATAGGCCTTGTAGCTAGCCCTCCCTGACTTTCATGCCTGCACATTTAGCACAAACGCCTGCACTTGTATGACATCAGAGAACAAGTTATGCCCACTAAAACATTCACATGTCAAGTGTATATCTTCCTGCATGTTATTTTTATTCGAACATCTTACAGTGCATTCCACTTGCAAATTGCAATGACCAATGCTACGCATCGTAGATTTTATTTGACTTAAAAACTGAATGTTTACTTGTCGTCGGCGAGCTCCTGAAACACTACACCAAATTTTTCATGCAGACTACATAAATATTATAGCCTACCCTACGCTAGTTCTACCTGGTTTTTCACACTGAGGCAGTTGAACCTGTGCATGGTGACCCTTCGGAAGTTCGGACACTCCGCTGACGAGAACCGGGAAGATTCCATTTATACCAACAAAGAGATAAATTTCCGTGTCGACAAGCTAGAGATTTGATGACGCTAACGTCATCATTTGTATATATATATATATATATATATATATATATATATATATATATATATATATATATATATATATATATACCGTGAGTCAAAAAAACTAAGCCAAATTGTTTTTCATATATCTCTAATGCTTGATCAAATATCACGCTAAAGTTTTCCAAATATTTAGAGAATTGGACCAAGAATATGATTCCAAAATTTCATGAGATAAAGTTGAACGGATAAAAAGATTAGAATCTTTCAACTTCATATGACGAAATTTCAGTTTACAAGCAAGTTTCTGCTAGATTCAATAAAATGTAAGTCATATTGTTTATCTTATATCTCTAATGTCTGATGATTAATCATGCTAAAATTTTCCAAATATTTAGAGAATTGAACCAGGAATAGCTAGGATTCATTCCAAAATATCATGTCATAAATTGGAGCGGATTGAAAGATATGAAATTTTCAAATTCATCTCCCGAAATTTCAGTTTTTAGCAAGTCTGTTATGGCGTTCTTTGCGTTTTCGACGCTTGATAGTTCCCAATTGTGGTCTTCAGTGATCCTAGAGTAAAAATTAATGTAGCCTATTAATTATCGCGACGTTCTGCTGTCACAACATCTTCTACATGCAAAAGGCTGTTTCTTTTTCAACAGAGCAGCTTTTTCAACAGAACCAAGGAAACCATCGAAATGCTGACAAGAGAGACGCCAGACTTCGTTTCTCCCACATTATGGCCTCAAATAGCCCAGATTTAAATCTTGTCGACTATAAAGTGTGGAACTTGATGCAAGACCGAGTCTACCAGACAACAATCCATGATATAAACGATCTGAAGCAACGCTTGTTGGATGTGTGGGATGACCTGAACCAGAGGATAATCGACGATGCATGCTGCTGCCTAATGGCGCCAGCGCCTCCAGGCTTGCGTGCAAACAGGAAGAGGACATTTTGAGCATCTTATTTAATTAAATAATCAAACCATACTATTGGAGTCATATTGTTAGTTCAATTCTCTACATATTTGGAAAAGTTTAGAATGATTAATCATCAGGCATTGGAGATATAAGAAAACATTTTATTGAATCTGACAGAAAATTGCTTGTAAACTGAAATTTCGGCATATGAAGTTGAAATATTCATATCTTTTTATCCGTTCAACTTTATCTCATGAAATTTTGGAAATATATTCTTGGTTCAATTCTCTAAATATTTGGAAACTTTTAACGTGATGTGTTATCAGACATTAGAGATATATGAAAAACAGTTTGGCTTAGTTTTGTTTGACTCACGGTGTATAATATTATACAGGGCTGTTTTTAAGGAATTTTTAGAACTGCACAACCCCTTCTTTCCTTTCCCATTCTCCATGGTAAATTACTTCCAATCGGAGGACAATGACCGTTTTTTGCTAGTTTTAACTGTACAGAAGTGTTTCTACAACAGCACAAATCCAATTAGAGCTGCACATTTTGTGTAAAACTGCACGTTAAAAAAAGCCCTGATATTATACATAAATATAATGAGAGAGAGGGGCAGGGAGAGGGACAGGGAGAGTGACAGGGACAGGGAGAGGGACAGGGAGGGTCGGAGGGAGGGCCTTTAAGCTCTGTCTGATGATGAATAATGCCATATTATAATGGTAATGCTGATCAACTTCATCGTAATTATTCTAACATGTTTTTGTATGCCAGTAGGACATAATGTAGCCTAGATCGAGTGCGATAGCAGGTGAAATCTGCAGATCTACAATACTTACATTTACTTACATTTTAATAAGAAGCCGGATATTGTGATGACCAAAGGGCGGACTCTTAGGGAGGACTGAGGACTGTCCCCTCCAAAGATTTTGGAGGGGGATGGAGATTTCTTATATTCCCCAATATTTCTGAAATATTTCAAAAATATCATTAACAATTTCTACAGAGTTATCCACTTTTTTCAATAATTAACAGCTTTACATGCTACCATACAGTCTGCAAATAAAAAGGTGGTTGTTCTGCTATACTCTTATGGACCCTAAATTTATACATAGTGGGGTCTTGGGGCCCATTCAGGGTCTCTTGCGTGGCCGTACTTTTCATTTCATTAAGTGCAATTGGTCTTTATAGTTTGCCGCCAAGTAAAACGATTTGATTTTGATATTTCGAATCCAACTTTCACGCCCAGAGTAAATCATCAGCCTTTCTCAGAGGTTGGCCTTCACTTGGGCACTCAAGAATAAAAACAATTAACAATAATCATCGTCATCACCGATTCACCATTATCGTAAACTATTTTCGCATCAAATTATTTCCTACTATAGCTGGGGGTACCCGGCGTTGCCCGGAAATTTAGGATTCAACCCGCTCCCGTCCACAACTCCATCCCACCACACCACACCCACCAAACCACACCCACCACACTCCAACATCCACCGGTACGCCACCCGTGAAATTTGGGCTTTCCGGAAAATTTCCTCTCCCCAGCCCCCACCCCACAACACCTCACTCTTGCAAAAATAAATAGCTTCGGCGCCCATGCAAAGAATGGCTGTCACTTCCACCTTCGATTGGTGCCATCGTATAATAATAATTATTTTAATAATAATTACTTTTTAACGTTTTCTAATTCAAAAAACATCGGCAGATGCCACGTCGAAATCAAGCGATCCTCATTAAAGTATTTAGGCAAGGTTTGCACCAATCAAAACGACTGATCGAGGCTTAATTCGGTCGTTCGGTTGGTCTTCGATTCTACGTGGGCCCTGTGGCTAATATCGCCTATCAAGGTGCTTGGTGAACATTATCGTGGCCTATAATAGCAATATTTTATACTAAGCGAAGAACACATTTTTTCGACAACTACGGTAGGCCTATCGTTTCTGACTGCGCTATATATACCGCAGTTTGTGAAAGAATCAGTAGCCTAGCTATGGCTCAAAGTCGTTTACCCTGCCATAAGAATATTCTTACTTACTTACTTATGTTCTGCATTAATTGTCAAGTAGAGTAAGCCTATATAATTTTCAACATGCATCAGAATCTCGCAGAGCAACTCATTTCTATTTAGCGATCAATGGCATAACTAGACCTGGGAGTCAACCCCATTAAGTCGACCCCAGTCGACTTGGTCATCCCAAGTCGGGTCGGGTCGTTTCTGCTCACCGCAACTGACCCCAAGTCGAATTTTGTAGATGGAAGTCACTTGAAGTTGTTTTTGCCTCAAGTCGACTTAAACCGACTTGAGACACAAACATATTTAAATTTGTCACTTCAAACCAATGATTGTGACAACATTAAACAGCTTTTGCTGCCTATATAGATATAGTGTGTTTACAAGAATGAATGAGGCCTTTGCTAAACAGAGACTTACATGTATAAGCTAGGCTTCTGATTATTTTGCCCGTATAGGCTATATATCGTGCAGACTGCCGTCTGCCGATCTATTCATATAATTTGTAATTTCATGCTTAACCGTCACGCTTAGGCATGCGCTTAATTAAAATGGTGAAACAAAATTTTACTAAAATATTAGCACGTGTGCTTATCAAGCAATCGGTGAACTTCTAGTGGTCAGTGAATTTCGGCGCAAAGAAAGCTGGATATACAAGGGCTATAATAAACCGAAAGTTTGGCGCTATAGTTTGGAGCGCTGCATCTGGAGTTGTCTGCAGACGGAAAAACTATTGTAGGGTCAATTGGACAATGAAAGACTTTACTGTCAGTGACTCAGACAGTGAGTAGGCCTAGTAGCTGTAGTAGCCTTAGTAGCCTACTGTAGGATGATGCGCTTGCAATGCTATATGCTAAGTTGCAAAATGATGTTAGTGGCCAAATAATCATGAAAACAGAATTACAAATTAGTCTTATCATAACACGCCATTCAGTGCAACCATGCAGTCCGCGGTCCGCTATTTTATCTTAGACCTTGCGCTTTTTACAAATTTATTTAATATTAATATTAAAAAATAATAATAATGAGTGTAATCGGAATAATCACAGACAATGGACAAGCTAAAATTCATAGGCCTAATAATTTGCCGTCGCATTGTCTAGGTTAACTAGATGGCCCTTTGCTGTCCTACCGACTTCCTTTCAAGAGCTATTAACTATCAACACAACCCTCAAAGACACCCACAGCACTGGTCCTGATGACTTGAATCCACATGTATTGTCTTCTCTCGTGGACTTATTAGCATCTCCACTTAGCGAGGTGATAAATTGTTCACTTAGAACTGGAATAGTCCCATCGGACATAAAATTAGCAAAAATTACACCTATCCATAAGCAAGGTAATAAAAATGAGGTTTCAAATTTTAGACCAATCTCTATACTACCATTTTTTTCTAAATTTTTTGAGAGGGTAATGTACGACCGCCTCTACTCTTTTATCACCCAGAACAAAATATTATACCCCTTTCAACATGGCTTTCAAACAGAACACTCAACCTTTATGTCATTACTGGATATACAAGACAAAATATCTCATGCTATGGATAATAATGAATATTCCATTGGCATTTTTCTCGACTTAGCTAAAGCTTTCGATACCGTCAGCCACAATATCCTGTTAAATAAACTTGAGAATTATGGGATCAGAGGTATCGCACTCACATGGTTTACAAATTACTTAAACAACCGCCACCAACAAGTCTCATGCAATGGGAAATTATCCAGCTTCCAAAAAATTGTTTTTGGGGTCCCTCAAGGCTCAATCCTGGGGCCTCTTTTATTTCTAATATACATTAATGACCTCCCTAGCTCTGCAACTTTTTTACATTACATCCTATTTGCTGACGATTCGAATGCTTTTTACTCCCACCCCTCTTATGAACAGCTAATTAAAATAGCAAATAATGACCTAGAAATGGCCAGTGAATGGTTCAGAGCCAACAAGCTTTCACTGAATATTGCAAAAACCAGTTATATAATTTTTAGATCTAGTAAAAAAAACCTTGCTCCACCTCCTGATAGTAACTTGCTAATTGATAATATATCAATACCGCAAGTATACTCATCTAAATTCCTGGGGGTACACATTGACCAGCACTTAAAATGAAATATACACACAGCTGAGATTTCCAAAAACATTTCCAAAAATATAGGCATAATTCACAGAATAGCCTATCTCCTTCCACCTCATGTACTAAAAACATTATATTTTACACTTATACACCCATACTTAAGTTACTGCAATCTCATTTGGACATCTACATACGACACTCACCTAACTAAGCTAAATAGACTGCAGAAAAAAGCCATAAGAATTATTACTAAATCTCCCTTTAATGCTCACACTAGCCCCTTATACCAACAATTGAACGTGCTAAAAATATCCCAAATTAAATTCATCCAAACTAGTACATTTATGTATAAGTATGACAACAACCTTCTTCCACTTGCATTCTCTTCCTATTTTAGACCTAACTTACATGTATATACTAAAGGCATTAGAAATAATAGAGCCTACATAAGTGTCTTTGCAAAAACGAACACTAGAAAATTTTCTATTAAGTACCAGGGTCCTCTTTTATGGAATAACATACCAGAAAGTATTCGTGCATCCAGGAGTCTCGCTCAGTTTAAAATCCAAATCCGTGCATACACATTAAACAATGTAAAATGAACTCCTTTATTTAACCAATGTTCATGCTTATTATTATGTTTTTGATATATGTTTTGAGGGAAAGTATCCCGTTGCTTCTGTTCATTTGCTTTCAAAGCACCACCATTAATTAATTAATTAATTAATATCGCATCTGCTTTTTATCTTCTATTGTTACCCCAATGAATTTTCTGGTAAATAGGCCCCACTAGCGGGATCATTCCCTTCGGGTAGCCTATTGGTTCTGCCACACTCAGTATTGGTTGCTTACTTGTCCATATAATCGCAAATGTTAACTAGCAATCAATCACTGTGTGTACTATCCTGTAAGCAAACTTGTCTGCTTGTCTTTGTTTATTTGGTGGATCAATAAACCAATTGAATTGAATTGAATTGAATTGAATCACAAAACTATTGAAACTGAAACACAAAGAGCTTGAAATGGACTTAATAACAATTTAACAAATTCATGCATCAATTAAGTGTTGAGGCCTCATTATTCATTTGTAGGCCTAAATGAAATTAATGCTTGCAGGAAAATTGGCTTGATTTCTTCAAGTCTTCTTGCATTAGTAGCCGTACGTAGACCTAGGCAAATGGCTATTACCATGTCAGAAGTCGACTTAAAGTCGGAAGTCGGTTGTTTTTCTTCCAAGTCGGGTCAAGTCGTTTTGACGCCGAGAAGTCGACTTCAAGTCGACCTCAAGTCACTTTAGGGTCAAGTGGGGTCAGATTAGCTCACCAAAGTCACTCCCAGGTCTAGGCATAACACGAAATTCAATGACTATATATCGTTGAGAGTGAACTCTGCCTAGCCAAACTTCACCACTGACAGTACCAGTCCCAAGGATTGATAAATGAGGAGGGCGAACAGCAAGCTCTGTGTAGCCTAATTGCAATATTTATGAATCAGTTAGACGTACCTAGCCTATTGATTAAAATCCATAATAGAAAAGTGACATAGCATACCAAAAAACAAACAGCTTTTCAGGATTCAAGGCTTAACCAAAAAAGACAAAGAGTCTTGCTTAATAATAGTCTACCCTCTGTCTTAAGATGGGCATGGCCGTCACTCATTTTAAACGTCTGATACGTGCGCATGCATGGAAAAATGTTATATAAAACCAAGTATTGTCGTTTGCTGTTGGTTAGATAATGGTTTTTGACTCTTTTTTTTCTCTCTCTGTCTTTCCTTTTATTTTCTTTATGCTACAAATTTTTTCGTTCATGTCACCTCCATTAATCATTCAGCTACACACAAATTCTCCAACTTGTGCTATTAATCCAACAAACGTCATATATTCATCATCTTTGGTATGAATAATCATTTATCTAGGGCTTCTAACTAGCGGGATCTTCCCTTCTGGGGCTCCTATTGCTTCCCTATAATACTAATTGTTTAACCTGTAATTATACCTAATTCTCTTCTCTATGTAAGCAATTCAAAATTGTGCAATTGTTGTACTTTTTCTTTTGTGGGAACAATAAACTTGATTTGATTTGACTTGATATGGTGTAGGCTACACTAGCCCACAGAGCCGTTTTAAGGAATTTTGGGACCCTCGGCACAAACACTAGGTTCAATTCTAAGCGTAATTATATGAGTCTCATCTAGTCCCCCTCTTCTGAGGGAATCAAGGTTTCTGGAGGACGTATAACGAGTAGGCCTATTTGCCGGTCGGTCACTGAGACGGTAGCGGCGCGCCGAGTGGGGAGGGGCAAGGGGAGGGAATGTACCCCTCCCCACCAGAAAATTTTGAATTTGTACATTGCAATAGCAGAATTTTAAGCTGCCATTTTATCAAAATTCCTCAACTATTGCAGTGCCGACCTGAATAGTGTAAGACTTCAATAAATATTCTTACAACTATAAGCTTAATAATTTCATTATCAGTGTCCACAATGTAATGGTGTCTGTCCAAATCTTTTGGCATTGGTGACTCTGCCCTCCTCTGGCTTAGTTCTTTCCTCTCTGATCGCTCTGTATCTGTGATCTTTGGATCCACACGCTCCTCCTGGACCTTTGTTCCCTACGGCCTGCCTCAAGGCTCTGTCCTGGCGCCGCTTCTATACATCCTATATACTGCTGATCTATTGAACCTATTATCCCGCAAGGGTGCCTCTGCTCATCAATACGCTGATGATACACAAGCATTTGTCCACGGTTCTCCCAGTGCTGCCTCTTCACTGGTTGCAACTATCCTTGACGCCACTATGGAACTGAACCAATGGATGTCTTCTAACCGTCTTCGCCTTAACTCTGATAAAACCCAATTCATCTGGCTTGGTGGTAGAGTCCAGCTCGCCAAGATTGATATGGAGCTCCTCAGCACGTTGTACCCAGATATCCAATTTTCTCCAACTGTTCGTGATCTGGGTTTTACTCTGGATCCAATTCTTTCTCTTACTGATCATGTTAACCGAATCTCTCGAACATGTTTCTATCACTTGCGACAATTGCGTACTATCCGCCACTCACTCTCCCTTCAAGCGGTCAAGGCGCTTGTCCATGCTTTGATTTGCTCTAGAGTCGACTTTGGAAACTCTGCCTATGCTGGTCTCTCCTCTCTTAACCTCTCTAAGCTTCAGTCTATTCTTAATGCTGCTGCCCGCTTAATTGCTGGTCTTCCCAAATTCTCTCACATATCTGATTTTATTCGGGACACTCTTCATTGGCTTCCTGTACCTCAGCGCATTGAGTTCAAGATCCTTACTCTTATGCGCAACTCTCTTCTCGGGGTAGCCCCCTCTTATCTTCGGGCACTGTGTAACTTGGTCTCCACTCTTCCTGGCCGCTCTGCCCTTCGATCTGCTGCCAATGGCCTTCTAGTTGTCCCGCGCATGCGTGGAGCTACGGCCCAGTCCAGAAGCTTCGCATATCTTGGTCCTACTTGTTGGAACCGCCTTCCTCACAAGCTCCGTTCTGAGCTTCTTGGCCTTTCTCTTCCCATGTTCCGTAAACGTCTGAAAACTATACTATTTGTTAGCGGTGAGCACTAGCTTGGGTCGGGAGCGCCACTGAATCTGTGAGCGGCGCTATATAAATGTTCAATTACTATTACTATTACTAATGGTAGCATTGTAAGCTGCGATCCTAACAAAATTAGGCCTACTATATTATTTCAGTGCTGATAAAAAAGAGTGGTTGAAACTTTTCATTAGTATAATTTTATTATTACCATAATAATTTCTTTGCGTATCAAGGTCTGCAACCCGGAACAATCAGTTCTGCTGCTTCTGGACCACTACCATTGCAGTATAAACTGCAGATAGGTGTATTGTCCAAGCCAGGCTTTCTTGCTAAAAAAGGTCCTTCGTTGCTGACCAGGACACAGTTAGGCCTATCAAAATTGTTACAAATGTTACACAAACCAAAGAAAAATTACCCAAATCGGGAAGCCATGTAGTAGACTATAATGATGTTATTTTACTAAGTGTTTGTTGTTCGAAAATAGTCTTTGTAAAAATATTAACAGTAAACTATACTCATTGTAATGTGATAGTATCATATAATTATTATATTACTAGATTTTATCATTATAATCACATGATTGTAAAAAATATCACGGTAGCCTATACTATTAGAGCTTTAGAGCTCAGGTATTACAGTAATGTAAACAGCATTGCAACTAAAAAACTATTATTATTGATCAAATGTTAGGGCATGCAGTCACTTCTATGTGGAGCTCCCCCAGGAAGATGCCTACATTAAACACTGAACGTAACACGATTTCGGCCTCAATCTTTCAGTCTCGGAATATAGAGTTTTGCATTCATGCCTTCTATGTGCATGTGTGTAATTTGTTACGTTTGTTAATAATAGGCTAGGCCCCTATAGGCTATAGTATGCTGCTGAAACAGCTAGCACAGCAATCTTTGCCCTAAACAGTGTAAAATAAATGTAAGTCTAGCATATGTCAAAGTTCGTATAACATGTTGCTAATTTGTTATGCGATATAGTACGTTTGGGTCACCGCGGGGCCCCCTGTTGCGCGGGCCCTAGTCATGTGCCTCGCGTGCCTAGGCGTTAAAACGGCTCTGGCCGTATATATAGTGGATCCAGATTTGACGAGGGCCTATGACAACAGAGGCCGTTGCCCTCGAAAATAACACAGTTAAGCTTATGTCAGCAAGGTTTTTTTACATGATCTATATTGGCTGCCTTTGACAATAAATTTAAAAAACTGCCGTTCGGCCACAGCAGAATTTTTGTTGTTGTCTTGTGTATAATTTATTTGGCATAATACAGCTCGCTACCGTATAAAAAAAGTTTATTAGGCTTTATTCGCTGTTCTCTTTGTGCTTGTTAACTGTCGCATTATGTCGACCGGTTATTCTGTCAATAAAACGAATATATATATATATATATACATGTATATACTAGATGTGTAACCCGGCATTGCCCGGGAAATTTAGGGTTTTAAACACTACTCCACTGTGGTACCCAACGTTGACCGCTAAATTTCGGGTTTTCGCCAACCCTCTACCCCACCCCGCTTCCCCAAAAAGCCAAACGTAACACGCCCCTGCGGGGCGCTACGGAAATTATTACTGGGCTTGTATGACGTCATTCGGGCTGTAGACCCTTTTACTAAAGCTCGATACTGTTTACCAAAGTGTGAGCGATGAAATCTGTCTTTAAACGCTTCTGTCTTAAAATGCTAATAACTCGAGTTCTAAAGTGAAATTTAGGGATTTAAACACTACTCCACTCTGGTACCCATAGTTGACTGCTAAATTTCGGTTTTTCGCCAACCCTCTACCCCACCCCGCTTCCCCAAAAAGCCAAACTTGACCCAACCCTGCGGGGCGCTACGGAAATTATTACCGGGCGGGTATGACGTCATGCGGAGTAGACTCTTGAATAATGCGCTGGCGTAATAAATTACTGATGAAATCTGTCTTAAAACGCCAATAACTTTTGTTTTAAACTGAATTAAAACCTGAAAATAGTTGCGATGACCTTATAATTTGGGTAAGAATCGATTGCAATAATTTTTGTAAACCGACGCTGTTTCATTTCCGAGCCTATTCTGCAGGGGAGAGTCAAAAGCGTACAAACAAATAAACAATCATATGGAAAGTGTTTCGGAATAATAATATAGATATTTGCCAATATCTTGGCCAAAAGAGAGACTTTCGAAATGAATTTTACAGTCTTAAAGACAATTCATATTTACACATGATGGCAAGATTTCATCAAATAATATTATTTCAAACAGAACAATGTTATACCACTTTTATGGAGGCCATCCACCTTTTTTCGCGATTCAACAAACAGTAGCAAAAACACGATTTTTTTAAAGTCATATCTCAAATAATAATTGTTATCAAATAGCCCTGATATTGCCAGATGATCATTATTACTACTATTTTAAGCAGAAACAGGGTACCAGCGTAGTCGCAGGTCACTGTGAAGTCACTTAGCAAGATGACAATCAAGTTGGTAAATAAAGAATCTGTCAGATTCATAATTTTGCTATTAAGGCAATGAAATTAAAATTTCAAAAAAATGAAAATGGCCAAAGTGTCAATGACAGACAAAATGCTTATTCAGACACCTCTTGAGGAAGATCTTGGAGATATAAGACTATGAGCAACGTTTACTCTGATAAACATTGAGAGCTAAAAAAATTAAGAGTTAAGCCGAGATTTAAGAGATTTGCCGTAAATGAACGGAGATCGGCTCAATGTCGATTGTTCTGGTTATAGAGTCTATTGAGAATGCCAATGGCCCCCAAATACCCGGATTTGAACCGGGTGGAATGATAACACTGGTCAACAAATTTTAACTTTTTTTTCCGAAAAAACTTTGACTGTTTTCTATAGAAGTTGACGTGCTGAACACGGTGGTGTTCTCAGAATTTTTGTATCACGTAAGGTTTTTGAGAAAACGGGCATGCAAGATTTTAACTGAAATGCTTGCTTATTGCATATATTTTCAATATACTAAAATTTAATTTCATTGGAAAACAAAATCTTTATAACAGTTCTTCCTCATAATATTGGGTGCTGATGAAGACTGTATCACTTAAAAATATTGAGAAACATGAAATTAAAGGTTTTTCATAGTTAATTATTCCCTGTTCAGTTGCACATGTACAATGTATACAAGATGTTGCTAAAGTTCCATAGATCTAAAATGCTTTGATGCTGATTTTCGTTTGTATTCTTTGTCTGCACATCTCGATGCAGTGTCAAACAATTGTCAGACAACACTGCTGGATTCCAGTTTCCCTTATACCGTTTTTCCACTGTGGCAATTTCCTGGTGTTCATCGCTAGATTTGTGAGGAACTTGGGAAGAAGTTCAAGTGGAAATGCAAGATGTGAATCTTAAGTGACATGTTGCATTTTATGTCAGTATGCTGTAGGATTTTGTTACCAAGTTTATTGTAATTTGGAGTTCTATAGTTACCAAGAAAATTCTCCACAACATCCTTCAGTGCTTCCAGGTGATTGTCTCTGGTCCCTCCCACAGATGTTCAAACTGCTTGTCATTGATGATGTGTCTGATCTGTGGACCCACAAGAATGCCTTCCTTGATCTTGGCACCACTCATTCTTGAAAATTTCTGTTGCAGATAAAGAAAATCTTCAGCATCCTTGTGCAGAAAATCTTCAGCATTCTTGTGCATGGCTTGTTTTAAAAATGTATCAGTTCCAGCTTTAAGTGAAGAGAAGGCAGACATATTTGTTGGACCGATTTCTGTCCAATACTTTGTGACAGCAAACTCCAGTCTTGAATCCAGTTGTTCTGCTTTTGCTTTCGACAAACCTAAGTCTCTAAAAGGTCGTTCAATTCCGACTATGTGAATGAGATGAGGCGCGCCAGACATAGGCCTACCTACTTCAAAATCCGGATCACTGTCAGCTGCTATATACTCGTTCCTGGCTAGATCAATTCAGCAGCATCTTCATCTTCGTCGTCTAAACTCCATTTCTCTGGTGGCTTCGCTATTTGAAGACTTTCATTGTACGGCGCTGGTATCATTGTCGAAAGAAGATCTGGGCATTCAGTTTCCTTTCCTATTCTTGCCCGAGAAACCAGAAACATTAGTGAGACAAACTGAGCAGCCCGTCACAGTCATTATCTTTCTGCTCTAGCCAGACCATCGGGACGGCAAACAGCATTGCTTTCGCAGGACCCCCGGAGTCAAACTCTAAGATCTGCAGCACATCTTCCACAGCAAATGAGAGGCACCCATTCCTTGGCTTTCTCTCCAGTCTTGCAACCAAAGTACAGCTCAAAGCTTTATTGACAAGTCCAGTCGTTGTGTGTCTCTGAGGTTTACTCATATAGCATAGCCTACTCTCCACAACTGTAGCAAAATGCACATGTATCACGTTTGATGCAACACTGGCGAGATATCTCTGCTGCCAACAACCGTCTTAAAATATATTATAGTTTAAAGCTTATCTGAAAATAAGCTGGCTAACTTGTTATGCATCTTGAATACATGTATCCAAAACTAAACTTTGGAAATACGACATCAAACTACAAACAAACTGATGCCAACTTCCTCAGTGAGATATGCATGTAGACTTATGCAGAGAAGCGGCTCTAATAGTGCTTAGAACTTTTGCAGGAAGATTCTAACCAGCATTAATGCATATGCAGACCCAAGTTTATATTTTATTATGCAAGACAAACATATATGTAAACTGTCCTAAGTGCATGCCTGGACATACCTCAGTTACACAAAGCTTGTTATAGCGTTATATCTGAAAAAATGGAAATAAATAGAAAAATGAAGATTTCTCAAAAACGTTACGTGATGGGACAATTTCAAGGTCATTTTCGTGATCAGCAGCAGAAACTGCATAAGAATCACCTGAAAGTGTTCAGGAAACAAAATCACTGTTGACCAGTGTAATCAATGGTGGAGAGCTATGCTGGAGAAATATCACAATCTGCAATCAAAACCATGCAAGAGCAGTAAGAGAATTGATGGGCGCATTGGAGTTGATATGGGAAGATATGTCTTTGGGGCGCATCAATAGAGCCATCAAGAACTTTGCAAAGATACTCAACAGAGGTGCTGGCTGTGGGCACATTGAACACAAGCTGTGAAGAACTATCAAGTTAATTTCCAAACAGTTATTTGAGATATGACTTGATAAAATCACGTTTTTGTTACTTTTTGCGTTACGTTTTTGAATCGTCACTAAAAGTGATGTAACTTTTGTTCTGTTTGATATATTTTGATGAAATCTGGCTGGCCATCATGTGTAATTATGAATTGTCTATAAGCCTGTAAAATTTCATTTTAAAATTCTTACTTTTGGCCAAAATATTGGCAAAAAACCTAGGGGGTCTTTTTTGGCGCACCCTGTAGAATTGGCACAGGCTGCACAAGGTGTATGTATAGAGGCCTATTACACGTGTACAGCATGTACATTGACTTTACATTGTATATTCTGCGTTACAATAGGTTCACGAAGGCACTTAACAGTAACTGACAAGTGTCGAGGCTAGGCGAGCCAACGTTTATATTGGAGAGATATTTAAGAGATGTGCAGCTTGGAGGTGGTAGTATTTGCAGTTTAACGTCACTGTGTGGTAACAAAAGACCATTAGCGACGCCCTCCTCCTTTATCCATGCTTGGAACTGGCACTGGCAGAGTGCAACCAGTGGAGGAGTTCATGTGTCAGAGTTGGTGGGTCTATGTTAATTTGATGTGAGAGCTTCGTGAATGATTCTTTTCTGTCCCTCTAGTGGCTGGATATTGAACAGATGCGACACAATGCAAAGGCCACGTAGCATACTGTAACTTAGGCCTAAATTTGTTATTTATTTATTTCATTTATTTAATTATTTCTTATTTTTGTAAGCTCTTGTAGACTACCCTAGATAATATTATGAAGTTCGTATCATCTTATAACTATGACACAAAGTATCTCAGTCAGTTAAAATTGACCAATTACATAATTTTAAATTGGCGTCTAGGCCAATTACCTGAAACTGTTGAAAACCAACGGTGTCGATGTTACAATGAAACAAACTAAAGTACAATGAAATGTAGGCCTAAAAGCTCTGAACGTCGGTTATTGATAATTACGATGCTAAGAGGATTCAACGACAATTTTTTTAATAAGCCTGCTCAATGCTCAATGCTTAATTACCCATGCATATCATTATATCGTAATACACATTTAGGCCTATATTTAATTTTAGCACATTTAATTAATTTATATAATTTATATACACCAGACTAAATTAACCAAATCATTCGCACGCCCCTCTTTAATTGCCCCGTGCTCCAATACACGTTCCCTACGGTACGGTACCGTGCTAAGAACTGTTATCCATGAAGCCTATAAGAAAATAAGAAAGAAGTACCGTGTGGCTATTGTTTAGGCAATTTCAACAAACGACGTCGCAATGCTGTTAGAAGTATCGCAGCTCTTAACTTCCGTTGATCAGTCGAGGCATCCCATAGATGGGCATCTGACGGACAGACCTTCTTAAAGTGCACCGTAAAGTCATTGAGAGCTTTCATCAGCGATTTCCTCTCAGTTCCTTCCTGGTGCAGTGCACACTGTGCGTTGATGTAGTGAAGAAAAAGGACAGGACAGATTTTAATTTCATCTGAACAGCAACTCTGATCACTTGCATTCAGACCGTAGACTCTTATAAATCCGACGACAGTCTGAAAGTCCTCATCAAAAAGATCCAACCATTCCGCCGACAACAGTACTGGAAAAGACAGCTCGGTTACCAATATGTTACTCCACGAAAATATATCAATTATCCCTTGTTGACAAGGATATACACAGTCAAAGACCTTCCGACAAAGACGTCGGCACCTTTCGTAATCTCTTTTAGCAACGTAGTAAAAATTAGCAAGATAAGTAACACAGACAAAGAAAGACTTTCTGCTGCTTATGGAATTCAACAGTGCACTGCTACTCGAACGACAGTACAGTAGGTTATCTACTTGAGATTGTAACATGTCAAAAGATTGGCTTTTTGACGTCTGGCTGTCTTGCACTACTGCCCGCATTAGAATTTCCTCCACCAAGTCCTCGGAATCGACGGTTGCCCTTGAAATTCCAAGTCCTTTGGCTGACCTCCGTAGCTCTACCTGTAATTTTAAAGCCTTGTGCAGAAAATAAAATTCTTCAAAGACCACGGTTTCGCTTTGATCGGGTTGTTCTTCCGTTAGGAATGGCATGAAGCGGTTGACATACGGAATAGCGGTATAAAATCGTGTGTTATATTTCCAGCCGGATACAGTGCTTTGTTTGTCGAGGTCATCGATGATCGGCTTTAAATGTTCCTCTTTTAAGTAGTCAAACAGGAAGTCAACTTCCTTACTGAAATTCTGATCAACGGGGATATGGTCCAACATGTTGTTTTCAGGAATGAAATAGTTTGGACAGTTTTTATCAATAAGCCATTCGATTAGTTCGCATAAGATTGTGACGATGACTGCACATATGTTGTCATTTATCCAGAAGTTCTTGGGTCGCTTTTCGCACTGCCACAGCATGAGGGTTTTGAAGTGATAAGTGCAGAGGCCAGTCTGGCTGCTACCCCCGCATGCCTTCGCAACTTTCTCCTTTATCAACCGAATAATGTAATAGATTTTTTTCTGTTCTGGCATCCAGCTCTCGATCAGACGAAGTTCCGCTTTGGAAAACGATATTCTCCAGAGAACATCGTCTCCAGTGTGAAGCGGGTGTGTCTTCTCCACTAAATGATAGCCACCACTGACTACCGATTCCACTACATCGTCGGTTGGCCATCCACCTGGGCGACAACGCGTTGTCCACGCTCTAGCTACAGCCGGCCAGCCATGACAGCAAATACTAGGAACCGCATCGAGATCAGGATTTCTCAAAGAACCGTCGGAATGCCTTTGAATATTGGTCGGCAATTTGCGGGCAGGCCCTTTTCTTTCCGTAAGCAGCTCCAATTGCGAAGTTCGCGCCATTAGGAAATCTTGGTCATTTTGTTGAATGTGTACATATCCAGGATGAGTCAAACTCTCTTTGAACTTAATTACTCGGTCTTGGTGAAATATCTTCGAAGGATCATCGGAAGATGAAATGCCGATGACGTCCGTATAGTGAAACATGACGTCGAAATCCGTTTCCATACCATCCATGGTAGGCCTATAGTGTAACTCAGCTGTGCTTCCTGTAATCATTATTCGGAAATTCATCTCAGTCGTTGACAGCTGCTGATAAAAGGTTTTCCAATCCTCCTTTTCTGACATAATATTTTTCCAATCTTCCTTTTCTGACATAATATTTTTCCAATCTTCCTTTTCTGACATAT
Organism: Lumbricus terrestris; assembly: GCA_949752735.1. Lineage (NCBI taxonomy): Eukaryota > Metazoa > Annelida > Clitellata > Crassiclitellata > Lumbricidae > Lumbricus > Lumbricus terrestris. Next base: position 17,696,101 of record OX457045.1, on the reverse strand, counting down.
TTTTATTATTATTAGTATCGATAGTGTACGTAGGCTTACATGTGCGGCGACAGAGCTGCAGGTTTCGATTAGCTTATGTGTCTAAATCGTTTCAAATCTTGCTTGTCTCACAGTTTGTGGCTGACATTGGCCGTTTCTAACTTTGAACAATATAAGCTGAAATCTCTAACTTCTTTAAGCCTTCCTTTAGCTGCAGTGATAGGCGAACCAGAGCGATCCAGTGTGTCTCGTAAGATAATCTATCATGCAGGAAACAATGGATCGGCCTATATATAGGCCTATATCAACTCAAGCGTTGTCGAAATCCCGAGACCTACGAAAGAAAGAATGATGCGCAGATAGACATATAGGCCTATAGGCCTATAATACTATATATAGTAAATGTTAACCGATAATTTAGTACACAGACTAATTGGCTAAATTCTACAAGACAAGATTCATATGCCACATGCAAGCTATAATTATAGACATCCGTTCATATGGCACATGACATTAGAGAGCACTGTGCAAGTTACCCAGCCATGTCGCCAAAACAAACACACGAGTCGCGCTTAAAAAATTCTGGTGGTTATCACGACCAAACCATACATGTACACAATATTGTATAGCCTACCTTACGTTAACAATGCAAATTACTCAGCATTACATTAGCCAAGCACTAAAATCTCCACGTATGGACATTTTCATAAGGTATGCGGTATGGCATATGCCTATCATTGTCTTGAAGCTAGCCCTAACTGACTTTCATGCCTGCACATTTAGCACAAACGCCTAGACTTGTATGACATCAGAGAACAAGTTATACAGTGGCGGCGCCAGGATTTCAGTTTGAGGGGGGCTGAATTTGCGGAGAACATATTTTCCGCTTACAGTCGACAAAATTTCTCAAGAAAAATTTCCATTTCGCCCGTCAAAATTTCTGATCACCTTTTTTTAGTCATCGACCAAAATCTCAAGATAAATTTCCATTTCGGCCATCTAAATTTCTGACGACCTTTTTCTAATCATTTGGTCTAAATCTTGGGGAAATGGTCCTTTTCTGTGACCGCCAAGCTGTCTGCCAAACCTCGTGCGTACCTTTACAGTTATTTTTTGGGGGTAAAGGGGTTAATCGTCAATTATTTTTATTTTTACATGGAAAAAAGGATGACCTTTTTTAGGGGGGCTTAGCCCCCTAGCCCCCCCCCTAGCGCCGCTACTGAAGTTATACCCACTAAAACATTCACATGTCAAGTGTATATTTTCCTGCCTGTTATCTTTTCTTCAAACATCTTACAGCGCATTCCACTTGCAATGACCAATGCTACGCATCGTAGATTTTATTTGACTTAAAAAACTGAATGTTTACTTGTCGTCGGCGAGCACTTGCAACACTAGACCAAACTTTTCATGCAGGCTACAAACGGCGTACGCAACGCTAGTTATACCTGGTTTCACACTGAGGCAGTTGGACCTGTGGTCACGCTTCGGACGCTCCGCTAACGAGAACCGGGAAGATTCCATTTATACCAACAAAAAGATAAATTTCCGTGTCGACAAGCTAGAAATTTCATGACGCTAACGTCATCATTTGTCTATATATCTATATAAATAAAAATGTAAAAAGTTACAGTTTGTTACATCGGTTCTCGGAGAGTTCTGAACCGATTGCATTGAAAATTTTCGCAAACCGTTCCATTCGAACATCTCCGGGTTTTTTTATGCCTTTTGGGAAAAAGCGCAATCTTTACGACCCAAAAAACACAACTTTTAATTCCACCTTCACGCGTCCGTCCATTTGCATCCTAATGAGGCCGCGCCGTCCATTTGCATTCCAATGAGGCCGTGCATACAGGCGGGTGTTTCTGTAGCGCATTTATTTGTAGGCCACTGTCGTTTTTCAAATTTCCACACAACGTTCGAACGGACGGGTTTTATATGCTTTTTGGAAAAAACACAACGCGTGAATGCGGATGTTTTTCTTTTAATCCGCGCGTGCGACCAAAAAACACAATTTTTAATTCCACTTTCACGCGTCCGTTCATTTGCATTCCAATGAGGCCGCGCCGTCCATTTGCATTCCAATGAGGCCGGGCATACCGGCGCGAGTTTCTGTAGCGCATATAAAACTGTCGGTTTTAAAATTGTCACAGAACGTTCGAACGGACGGGTTTTAAAATGCTTTTTTGGAAAAAACACAAATGCGTGTATGCAAACTTTTTTTCATCCGCGCGTGTTCTTATATAGCGCATATATCTATGTAGCTGTAGGGAACGGAGGGGTGAGGGAGGAAGGGAGGGGAGGGAGGGAGCGGGAGAAAGAGGGAGGGAAGGGAGCGGACGGGATGGATGGATGGAGGGAACGGGAGGGAGGGACGGAGGGACGGAACGGGAGGGAAGGACGGAGGGAAGGAGGGAGGGAACGGGAGGGAGGGACGGAGGGAGGCAGGTAGGGGAAGGGAGGTAGGGATGGATGGATGGACGGTCTTTTCAGCCACAGCAACGCGTGGCCGGGTACAGCTAGTATATATATATAATATTATACATAGTGTAGCGATTTATGAAATCGCTAATAATTATTTTACTTAATGTGATGGCCTGCGTACTTACTTTTATTTTGCAACGATGCCATGGGTCGACGGTTGCGGCTAAATTTAGCATTTCGTGCGGCTACGCGCTAAAAATAGTTATTATGCGGCGAATTTGCATATGCAGATGCAGAATAATCAGCAGTGAAGGTGTGAGGCCTTCTGATTGGTCGATAATAGGCCGAAGCGTCATTTGGCGCGGTTCTGACTAAATATTGTCAGTTGGCGACCGAGATCTGGGAGAGGTAGACCTGTCGTATGGTGAAACGGCAATTTTGGAAGTTAAATGTGCAATAAATCGTGAAATAAACGTATTCCGATTGATATTGGCATGGTAAAGATCTACCCGGAGACGGTGCAACTCACGGTCGAAGTTTGAAACGCGGTTATATTGGAGAAATGTGCAAATTTGACGTTTGAATTCTGAAACGAGTAACACGGACGGAAAAGAAATATCACGGACAAGAAATTATCTAAGAAATTATCTCTGGGGAAAAGAAATATCATTGACAAGAAATTATCTCAGAAATTATCTCAGGGAGGATCCGAAATTTCTTGGAGGCAGGGAAGTACCGGTTTCGCTAATGTGGATCGAAATTGATAATGTTGATTGTTGAATTGTGCTAAATATAGCCTTACGATAAATGCTATGTGTCACGATAAATAGAGGATTGTCTGATAACTAGAAATGAATCACTGAAATAATTACTAGTTAGAAATCGAACTAAAAGACTCTGAATCAAAGTGATACTAGTGGACGATAATTGCGGAGATTGTTCTCCCTAGGCTGTAGAGTTATTTCAGTTTGAGATAATCATTTGTACTGTAGTTAAGATTGTTGAATTCTGTAATTAAATATTTTAAATGCACAATCTAGTGATTAATCTGTACAAATAATGTCTGCACCTGATTCTGAAGAGGCAAGGGAATTCTTTATCATTGGGTCCCAAGGGGATGAGGGCAGAAGCCCTACACCAGAAACTTCTGTGAACGTTGATGGGGGTTCTTCTGTAGCGCCCTCTCTTGTGATAGAGAAGCTCCTGAGCATTTTAGAGTTGAGTCAAAAGCGATACACAGAACTAGTAGAAAATACTGAGAGGTTATTTGAGCGACAAAGCAGACAGATAAGAAGGCTAGAGGATCAGATGGCAGAGCTCCCTGTAGGGATTTCCGGTGAAGCTGTTGTGTGGGAGGCGGACCCTGACAATTACCCGACCAGAGGTATTGTTGCTGCCCTACAAAGCGCCACGGACATATGTTCTCCCTCGGCCCTGGTAAGTGAGAGAGAAGATATAGGATATCCTGCAGTGGTGAGCTCTGGGCAAACTGAATCCCTGCGGAGCCGGATAGGTCCCCTTGACTATGACTACTCTGAATGCTTAGACCATCGGTTAAAGCCCACACAACAGTGCGTTCGCTCCCTTCCTGAGCAAGTAGGCAACCGTTCGGCAACGATTTCTCTTAAAGAAAGGGGTAGGAGGAACGTTATAAATGGTACCAGTGAGAAATTAGAGGCGGTTGGAACTTTAAGAGGGGGGCGAAACGTTACACATGGTACCAGAAGTGGGGTTGAAGTTACAAGTGGTCTAAGCAAAGGAGAGTACGTTACAAATGATACCAGAGTAAGTGGAGTTGAAATGGCCAAAAATTCAGAAGTAGAAAATTTTTGTGAACTTAGAAGTAATATGGAAATAGTCAAAAGTTCAGAAGCAGAAAATTTTTGGACTAGACCAAGAGAATTCCCACCTCAGAAGATGAAAGGTGCAGAGGATTTAAATTCGGAAAGATACACTAAATCTTTTAGCAGTAAAGATACAAATGTTAAAATCAAGGAACATGACTCGGAGAATTATCTGCGACAAGAAAACACTGATTTGATCGATAAGATAACTAGAAGCGAACAATCCGATAGTGATGAATCTGAAGTAATTAATATGCGACCGAGGAATCGCTTACATCGTGAATCTAAAATGTTAGCTTTAGGGCAGGGGAATGGTAGATTGACTACTAACTCAAGCTGTTTAGTTTCAGAGAAAAGAAATGTGGGTTTTTCATCATCGGATCAACACAGCGTGCTGGTTCGAGATGCACATCCCAGCCATGCTACCAGCGACCAACTCTGGGCTGCCACCTTTCCCTACCCGCCGTCAGAATCCACAAATTCAGGAAAAAGGAAATTTCTGAATTCTGAAAAGCTTCCTACACAAGATACACTCTTCGCTTCTGCTCGGGTTCCTGATGGCAAATATCTCAGTACAAAAGAACCTGCAACTGAAACAAGTCCAGCAAGTGCTTCGAGTCAGTCAAAGAAATTTGTATCGTCTCAATCATCTGCATCTGTTCCTGGTTCCAACTACGACAAAATTTCTCTGGGTGCTGCGCCACCGATAAATAAACCTGGACAGTACACGAAGCTGGGTTGTCCCAATGGAAAAACTTCTGTGGGGGCATTCCTGAAGAACTTCCGGTTGAACACTCGTCGTCAGAAAATCGATGAAGACATTGGTGTGCTGGTTCAAGACATTCGACAACTGATGGTTCTCGCTTTTCCAGGCCCTACCTCTGGTCACGGTGAAACGATAATTATCCGTACTTCCCAAGACGAGCTGCAAGACTCTGAAGTGACGTTAAGAGTGCGAGAAGAAGAACCAGAAACTGTGGACAAATCGTACGACATTGCAACGAAAATGGAAAATTACTGTCGTGCTGGTCGAACTGTGAATCATACCGAACATTATGTCGGCCGAGTAAAAACTGTGGAAGAAGTGGAATCTTCATCGGAAAATTCTTCCTCGCAGTGCCAGAAGGAAACTCTCTGTCATCTGGGCCAAATGGAAATTCAGACTGAGCTTCCGGATTCGGGAATCGTCAAGGAATTGGATGCTGTTCAGCAGGAATTGATGGAATCAGGAATCCTGTTCTCCGACAGAAGTGCTGTTCTGTCTCCTCGTCGCAAGAAGTCAACGGATCAACAGGTGGTAGCCCAGGAAATCCTGCCATGGGATGTGCATCTGCCCTTCGATCCCGCTAGTTCCAGTCCCTGGGGAAAACACTCGTCGCCTGTCTTCGCCAGCGAGAGTGAAAACACTGGATGCACTTCGAATCATCTCGTCTTGTCAAGAGAGTTGTGCATACCAAGTGAAATAGTTTTAGGCGATGTTCAATTTGATGTGTTGTCAAATAAAGATGATTTTGTTGTGGCCCAAAATAAAAGGATGCAAATAAAGCTGAAATTGTCAGAAGATTTGTACAGCGCCAAGCCACCAGGGGAAAATGTAGGGATGACCTGTGGGTTAGGGGAGCCCTGAATGGAGTGGCTACTCCAAGGAAAATTTGGGGGACGTCGCTTAATTGCGATGGGGTTGAGATGGAAGGAGAGTACCCTTCAGTTTAGTTGCTTTGTGATGAATTGCTTGAGTAAAGCTGTGTTTAGGTTTCTTACTGTATATGAATCTTTGTAGAGCGCTGTGAATTCTTCTATAGCGTTTTTGTGTAGATAAGTTTATGCAGAAAATTTTGCCCTCACATATATAAATGTACTAGAATAAGTTTGAATTTGAAAGGTTTGTGCTGGAGAATGATTTCGTGTGTCAGAGGACTTTTTCGAGTTAGTAGCTCTAGGAAATTGTTGGAATAAAGTGTTTAGTTAATAATTGCATAACTAATTGAAATAAAATATGGTGATAGTAACTGCATATAAAAAGAAATAATAGAAATAGAGATGCATGATATCTGAAGTTAGCTTGATTGTGAATTAATGCTTTAGTGTTAATCCATGGCAGATTCTTTTAAGGGGCCCCGGATGTCCATAGGAATAGAAAATCTATTACCTGGGTGGATGAGATTAGTTGGTTATTGCTTGGAGCATAGATAACCTTGGGCGTGGCTACAGGAGATGCCAATAAGGATGTGGAGCTAGTTAGTGGTCCACCCTTTTGAAAAGGAGTCTAGTACCCTAGCTAAGTGCTGCCATAGTGTGAAGGAATTGCTGGGTTATGGTGGAGTTGTGGTTCACTATCCTGTTTAACTGAGATGATATTGCTATACATCTGTCATTGAGAAATAAAATGTAAAGCTAGGTGTAGTAGAGTTAAGCTTAAAAATTCAGTGCTGCATTGCAGATAAAAATGTAAATAAGGCATTGATGTAATGATTGCATATCATTAAGAAAATTGTAGATGTATGATATCTGATGTTGGCCTGATGGTGAATTAATATTGTAATGGGGACCCATGGCAAGGTCTTTTGATGTACCCAGACGTTAAGGGAATAAATGATTGGTCTAACCAAACTTATTGCCCGAGATGGCCAAGGGAATAATATGAGTGGTTGTTGGAAGCCAGACTTATTGCCCGTTGGTACTAGATTGGATCTAGTGTGTGCCCAGATGTCCGAGGGAATAGAAATTGGTTGTTGGTAGCCTTACTATTTGCCCTCTGGGACTAGATGTGGTTATTGCTTGGAGCATAGATAACCTGGGGGCCGGATTTAGTGAGAGCGTTGGGTAGCTCAGAGGGTTTAGAGGTTCACCCTTTTAAAAGGAGTTAGATTGCCTAGACCTGTGGTGTCGTCTGAGTTGAGAAAGGATTGCTGGATCTTCATTGGAATAGCGTCCACTGTCTCCGTTGACTAAAGAGATACTCAGTACAGGTCTGCACTAAGGAATGTCCATGGGAGCACATTCGCCTTATTGAAAAATAAACTGTAAGGTTAAGTTGTCTTGGAGTCTAGCTAGAGAAATAGGATGTGAACAGTGGATGGAATACGGTGGATCTTGCTGTGAGAAATAAGTGAAAAGCTAAGTTTATGTTGTTCTGTTTAGAAGATTCTGTAACTTTGTGTGTTCAGTCTATTAGCATTATTGGACAGAAACCTTTATACTGATGATTGATGCTAGTTGCTGAATTGTTTACAAAGTAGTTAAGATGATGTTATGATTCTGCATAAGTTTGCACAATTTCGATCCCAGCGGTCCTGTAGATTTTCCAGGATAATGGAAAATCTGAGTAAGGGTGGGAGAGTGTAGCGATTTATGAAATCGCTAATAATTATTTTACTTAATGTGATGGCCTGCGTACTTACTTTTATTTTGCAACGATGCCATGGGTCGACGGTTGCGGCTAAATTTAGCATTTCGTGCGGCTACGCGCTAAAAATAGTTATTATGCGGCGAATTTGCATATGCAGATGCAGAATAATCAGCAGTGAAGGTGTGAGGCCTTCTGATTGGTCGATAATAGGCCGAAGCGTCATTTGGCGCGGTTCTGACTAAATATTGTCAGTTGGCGACCGAGATCTGGGAGAGGTAGACCTGTCGTATGGTGAAACGGCAATTTTGGAAGTTAAATGTGCAATAAATCGTGAAATAAACGTATTCCGATTGAAATTGGCATGGTAAAGATCTACCCGGAGACGGTGCAACTCACGGTCGAAGTTTGAAACGCGGTTATATTGGAGAAATGTGCAAATTTGACGTTTGAATTCTGAAACGAGTAACACGGACGGAAAAGAAATATCACGGACAAGAAATTATCTAAGAAATTATCTCTGGGGAAAAGAAATATCATTGACAAGAAATTATCTCAGAAATTATCTCAGGGAGGATCCGAAATTTCTTGGAGGCAGGGAAGTACCGGTTTCGCTAATGTGGATCGAAATTGATAATGTTGATTGTTGAATTGTGCTAAATATAGCCTTACGATAAATGCTATGTGTCACGATAAATAGAGGATTGTCTGATAACTAGAAATGAATCACTGAAATAATTACTAGTTAGAAATCGAACTAAAAGACTCTGAATCAAAGTGATACTAGTGGACGATAATTGCGGAGATTGTTCTCCCTAGGCTGTAGAGTTATTTCAGTTTGAGATAATCATTTGTACTGTAGTTAAGATTGTTGAATTCTGTAATTAAATATTTTAAATGCACAATCTAGTGATTAATCTGTACAAATAATGTCTGCACCTGATTCTGAAGAGGCAAGGGAATTCTTTATCATTGGGTCCCAAGGGGATGAGGGCAGAAGCCCTACACCAGAAACTTCTGTGAACGTTGATGGGGGTTCTTCTGTAGCGCCCTCTCTTGTGATAGAGAAGCTCCTGAGCATTTTAGAGTTGAGTCAAAAGCGATACACAGAACTAGTAGAAAATACTGAGAGGTTATTTGAGCGACAAAGCAGACAGATAAGAAGGCTAGAGGATCAGATGGCAGAGCTCCCTGTAGGGATTTCCGGTGAAGCTGTTGTGTGGGAGGCCGACCCTGACAATTACCCGACCAGAGGTATTGTTGCTGCCCTACAAAGCGCCACGGACATATGTTCTCCCTCGGCCCTGGTAAGTGAGAGAGAAGATATAGGATATCCTGCAGTGGTGAGCTCTGGGCAAACTGAATCCCTGCGGAGCCGGATAGGTCCCCTTGACTATGACTACTCTGAATGCTTAGACCATCGGTTAAAGCCCACACAACAGTGCGTTCGCTCCCTTCCTGAGCAAGTAGGCAACCGTTCGGCAACGATTTCTCTTAAAGAAAGGGGTAGGAGGAACGTTATAAATGGTACCAGTGAGAAATTAGAGGCGGTTGGAACTTTAAGAGGGGGGCGAAACGTTACAATATAATGAGAGAGACAGTGACAGGGAGAGGGACAGGAATAGGGAGAAGTAGGCTACAGGGAGAGGGAGGGTACATTGCATATATATATAATACTAGCTGTACCCGGCCACGCGTTGCTGTGGCTGAAAAGACCGTCCATCCATCCATCCCTACCTCCCTTCCCCTACCTGCCTCCCTCCGTCCCTCCCTCCCGTTCCCTCCCTCCGTCCTTCCCTCCCGTTCCATCCCTCCGTCCCTCCCTCCCGTTCCCTCCATCCATCCATCCCGTCCGCTCCCTTCCCTCCCTCTTTCTCCCGCTCCCTCCCTCCCCTCCCTTCCTCCCTCACCCCTCCGTTCCCTACAGCTACATAGATATATGCGCTATATAAGAACACGCGCGGATGAAAAAAAAGTCCGCATACACGCATTTGTGTTTTTTCCAAAAAAGCATTTTAAAACCCGTCCGTTCGAACGTTCTGTGACAATTTTAAAACCGACAGTTTTATATGCGCTACAGAAACTCGCGCCGGTATGCACGGCCTCATTGGAATGCAAATGGACGGCGCGGCCTCATTGGAATGCAAATGAACGGACGCGTGAAAGTGGAATTAAAAATTGTGTTTTTTGGTCGCACGCGCGGATTAAAAGAAAAACATCCGCATTCACGCGTTGTGTTTTTTCCAAAAAGCATATAAAACCCGTCCGTTCGAACGTTGTGTGGAAATTTGAAAAACGACAGTGGCCTACAAATAAATGCGCTACAGAAACACCCGCCTGTATGCACGGCCTCATTGGAATGCAAATGGACGGCGCGGCCTCATTAGGATGCAAATGGACGGACGCGTGAAGGTGGAATTAAAAGTTGTGTTTTTTGGGTCGTAAAGATTGCGCTTTTTCCCAAAAGGCATAAAAAACCCGGAGATGTTCGAATGGAACGGTTTGCGAAAATTTTCAATGCAATCGGTTCAGAACTCTCCGAGAACCGATGTAACAAACTGTAACTTTTTACATTTTTATTTATATAGATTATATATTATACATATACTGTATAGCGAAACGTCACATCTGTTTCAACGCCTGTCGCTAAACGATTCAGCGCTTCAACTATGTTGCTTTTAGGGGTACATTTTCCAACAGGGACCTTGACGAATAGCCTAGGGTCCATTCCAGACAAATCTGCTTTTATCGAGAGTGTTGAAGTCCCCGAGGGATCATGTTTACCTCGGGGCAAAAAAAATAATATGACAGCTTTAAATGCTACCAGTACAGTGTGCAAATAAAAAGGGGTTGTACTGCTACTTCTATGGACCCTACAGAGTGGGGTCTTGTGGCCCCTTCAGGGATCCTGCGTGGCTGTACTTTTCATTTCATTAAGTGCATGCAATTGGTCTTTAGTTTGCCGCCACATAAAATAAAACGATTTGATTTGATATTTCGAATCCAACTTTCACTCCCAGAATAAATCATCAGCCTACACCTTTCTCAAAGGTCGGCCACTCGGCCTTCATTTGGGCGCTCAAGAATAAAAGCAATTAACAATCATCGTCATCATATATCGTCACCTATTTTCGCATCAAATTATTTCCTATAATAGGATGACAATATTATAATATAATTTTTTTTATATTATAATATTATACAATATCATAATGTATAATATAATATGACAATATTATTAATATTGCTTAGGTTCTACCAAGGACAGTTAGGCCCAGGGGCGGATCCAGAGGGAGCAAATCCGGCCATGCCCATCCGCATCGAGAAATGCCCATAGAATGTGGCCCCCAAAAGGTATATATTTCAAGGCAAGTTGGAGCAAATGACTTTGAAAAGGACATCAGCTTTCTCTGGCGAAAGATCAAAAAAATTTCCAAAAATTGTTGGCCCTTTCGAAAATTTCTGTATCCGCCCTTGGTTAGGCCCACTGACAGACGACACCGAACTGTAGGCCTATATACCCTTCTCTCCATGCTCTTCTCCACCTCCATTGCTGAACTTCTCATTGTGGTCAATCTAATCTCTCAATGGATGTCGTCCAACCTCCTCTACCTCAACTCCTCAAAAACAGAGTTCATTATTCTATGCCTTCCTGACCAAATCAAGAAAATCCCAGACCCTTCAATACACCTGTCGACTAACTCTTCATCTCTTACCTTTACTTCTGATCCTCCACCCTCCTATTCCCAGGCTCAGATTACACCCACCTTAGCCCTTAGTACCTGTTCCGCCCCTCTGATCCTATGGCAACTCGACCCGGACCAGGGGCGGATCCAGGGGGCAATTTCGGCCATTGCCCCATTAAATTTTTTTCTTATTTCTCGCCAGCTTTTCTGGCGAGGAAAGTGGACGTGGCTCCTCCCCAATCAGTTTCGTTGGCCCTCCCATGAGGTTTCTACAATAGGCCTACATGGGTAAAGGTGACAGAGAAGACAGAAAGTAAAAGGGGAAAAGTAGTGTATGACTAAAAAAGTCATCAGCCATTTTGGCGGGGAAAATGGTATGGCTTAATGGGAAATGGTATCTTCAGATTTGACGGCGACGAAATTTTTTTCAGACCCAAGACTGAAAATTTTGGCCCCTCTTTCGAAAATTTCTGTATGGTCCTGACCCGGACCACCATGGACTACTCTTACAGACAACCCTTTTGACTCAACGCAGCGCTCGTCAATAAGCTGGTGCGTTGCGCTTTGCTTTCTAGTGGCGCTTTAGAAATTTGGAGATTAAGACTACGATTACTGATGAGTCTGACGATAGGAGTACATTTTTTTAACAGCTTCGATCCGAATCCTAATCTCGAGATTTCTACAGCCTCCCAAAACAAAGTCATACTGATCGCAAGAGCGGATACAGGAATTTTCGAGGTAGGGGGCGGGGGGGCAACATTTTCGGTCTTGGGACAGGAAAACAAATTTCGTCTTGATCGACGAAAAATCTGATGACCTTTTTTTAGTCATTTGTCGAATTCCCAAGAAAAGATACCATTTTCCCGCCAAAATAGTTGACTTTTTAGTCGTAGCCTACAGTGTTCTTAAGCCACTGTACGGACCTCGTGTAGGCCTACGGACCTCGTGCTCGTGGGGCGTGGAGAGGGACCTACGGAATTACTCATGGTGGGGGCACGTCAACTTTCCAAGCTAGAATAGCCGGTCAAAAATTAATAAATTTCTAAATGGGGGGCCATGGTCGGATTGCCCCTCTGACTGATCGTAATCGCAATCTCCAAATTTCTACAGCGTCACTCGAAACCTAAAGGTAGGGTACGTACCAGCTTATTCACGGTCGCTGAGTCGAGGGAATAAGCTAATTCACAGCCGCTCAGTAGCCTACAAGCGAAATCGATAAGGGCGGAGGGGATGAAATCGCTTCCGGAGGTAGCATAGATTCAAAAGCGGTCAGGCTGGCAAGGTCAGAGCCGAGATGGATGGAAGGGCAAGGGAGATAGACAATTTAAAAGCAGCTGCATTTTCAACTTCGCATGCGATTATGCATGGGCGCCCGCACATAAGGGCAAGATGCATGCATGGGCACTTCCCCTCTGGAAAATATGCACCTATTTTTAAACTGTAACAGTATATACCTTCTAGTCTTTAACTAAATTAATGTGATAACAAAAGTGGCGGAGCTACAATATTATGTCGCCGCATGTTATTTGATCTGCCTATTTATAATTTTACTCATGACCTGCCTTACGACCTGCCGAAAATTCTTTTTAATTTTTAATATCTTCACATATAATTTTTCGACCCACTGTTGGTCTTCGATTAACTTAAATGACCTTGATCTAAATTGCGTAGCTGGCGCCGCCACTGGTTCACACTTCAAGCAAAGACCTTTCAATTGCTTCAAGGTTCAAACATACATCTTTGAAAAATACAAAAGGATCTTAATTTCCTGCTTTGCAGTTTTCAATTAGGCTAAGCTATTGATAAAAATTATAATCGTGACCGTACGTTGTGCTTTCCCACTCTTGCAAAATAAAAATAAATAGCTCCGGTGTAAAGGTTTCAGATTACCCCCTCCTAAACATTACCCCCCCCCCTGCAAACTGTAAATTGCATCAATCATCGCATTTATTGCACTAAAAATATAAAAAAATCATCCCGCTTCTTGTCCTGGTCTGAAGATTTTCATCCGACATCCCACTTCGTGGTTTGTTATCAGTAGTTTCATCTGTAACTAAAATAGCCTACTATTCGCCGCTGAAGTTTACATGGGGAAAATGGCTTCGAGGCTATTATTTTTTCGGATCAAAATATTGATAGCAAACCACGAAGTGGGATGAGGGATGAAAATCTTCAAACAAAAACAAGAAACGGGATGATTTTTCTGATATTTTTTAGTTCAATAAATGCGATGATTGATGCAAATCTAGTTTCCGGGGGGGTAATCTGAAACCGGTTTCAAGTTACCGGGGGGTAATGTTTAGGAGGGGGTAATTTGAAACCTTTACACCGGCGCCCATGCAAAGAATGGCTGTCACTTCCACCTTCGATTGGTGCCATCGTAGAATAATAATTATTTTAATAATAATTACTTTTTGACGTTTTCTAATTCAAAAAACATCGACAGATGTCACGTCGAAATCAAGCGATCCTCGTTTAGTATTTAGGCTTAACACTGACACCATCCAAAACGACAGGTCGAGGCTTAATTCGGTCGTTCGGTTTGTCTACCACTCTACGTATGCTACGCCTATCAAGGTGCCGGGTGCACATTAGGCCTAGACCTATCGTGGCCTAAAATATCAATATTTTAATCCTAAGCGAAGAACACATTTTTTTCAACAGCTATCGTTTCTGACTGCGCTGCCCCAGTTTGTGAGAGAATCAGTAACCTAGCTATGTCTTGATATCTTGTACCTTGCCATGTTTTGCATTAATTATTGTCAAGTAGAGCATATAATTTTCAGCATGCATCAAAATCTCGCAGAGCAGCTCATTTCTATTTAGCGATCAATGGCATAACACCGAATTCAGTGACTATATATCGTTGAGAGTGAACTCTGCCTAACCAACTGTTCGCACTCTGACAGTGCCAGCCCCAAGTATGAATAAATGAGGAGGGCGAACAACAAGCTCTGTGTAGCCTAACTGCAATATTTATGAATCAATTAGACCTATTGATTAAAATCTATAATAAAAATTGGCATGGCATACAAAAAATGAAACAGCTTTTCAGGATGCAAAGGCTTAACCAAAAAAGACAAAGAGTCTTGCTGAATAATAGCAAAAGCTAAATAAATAATAGGCATAGACTACACTAGCTCAAGTTAGAAGCAGTGAAATACTAATTAGGCCTATGTGTTCATAATAACAGCTTTAGGCCCAGTCCTATAGGCTTGATTAGCAGTCTTCATAGAGAAGGACTCACGATAGGCATACGTACACTATTATAGCCTATACGCGGTACAATCGGTAGAATTAAGAACACGTGGTTTCATGCGTTGTGGGCAGCAGTCAAGGAAAGACCATGGAGCTAAGAATAGGTATAGCCTAGGGGCCATGGAACGCATGTCGTTCTCTGACTCATCTGCCCTTTCTTGTCAATCTCGATCTAGGCCTAAGCAACAACCGTCTTTTGTTCTGCAGCTTCCACCTCCATTCTATCTTATAGGCTTCGCCAAGTTTTGATCTGGACTAGGCCTAGGCCTGGAAACAGAATTCTCAACTCCATTTCACTACTCTTTTGAACCCCATTTGCCTTCACGCAGCATTCAACAATCTTTTAACACATGCTGTGAATAGATATAAATTTCCGGTCCAAAGTCACACTAAAATCTCTCATAGTAGCTAATTCGGGTTTTTGGCCGGATGATCAGATGAGTTTTTAAAGATTTTACTTCCCATATTAAAATTTTCTGTTCGTGGGGGTCACGGAATGAACGTCATTTAACCGAGGATTGATTCTTTGGTGATATGTGTTCTTTTTGCTCGGAAGTCAATTTTTGAACCAAAACTAAGTTCTTTTCAAATTGTTTTTCAATTTAATTCATGTATCATGTCGAATCTGTGCCGAAGCATCGAGGAGCCGATTTTAGCACTGGTGGATCGGTGGATTATTGATTATTTTTGCCGAATTTTGTGGACGCATTTCGAAGAACAGGGAACAGTGATAAACGACTGGATAGATGGGTTTATTTCGGAACGGCAATGTATTCAAGTATTGGAAACGCAACCTGGGGACAATCTGGATCTGTTGGAACTTCAGAGTCGACTTCTCATTCAGTTTATGTGCAGAATGTCGGCTGGAAGTTACGGTACTACGATCGTTGACACGGATTCGGAAGATGGTAGAACGGAAATCGAAGATGCAATAGAACTGCTCGAACAAATCGTGGCTATCGGGAACCACGGCCTGTCATCGGCCGATCTGCTGCGGATAAGAGTCTCGGTGAAACAGCAGGCGGTATACGCATGTTGCAGAGAAGGAAACTTTGAGCTGGCTGCAAAGGTTTTCTTGAGACAGTGGAAACTCTGGGACACACGGGAAGAAATGGCAGCTCGCAACAGCATTGCTGAGGTGCTTGACTCTAGAAATCACATTCACGAACATTTGAAGTCGCTGACATACGAAAATACCATAAATGACTGCAAGCAAATCTTGCGAAAAATATTTAACAACATGGCTCCACCCTTTCTTGTAACAGCGGCGAAGAATGTTTGGGAGCGTATGAAAGGTGAAGATGTTAAAAAAGGTGACTCGGATTTCGCTGATTTACTGAAGGTTAAGAAGGAAAAAACAGATAAGGGCGTATTGTTTAACAGACAGGCTGACGATGACTTTTCTGAATCATTGGTAAATGAAGTCTGTGCTCGCAATGGAAGCATGCTTACGTCAACATCATCTGTTGGTGATTTGCAGATTATGTCTGGTTCAAGGGAACCAGAGATTTATGCCCCATCAGAAACTTTGGTGAATATGATGCCAGCAGCGAACAAAAGTCAAACATATCCGCTGATACTGTGGACAAAATCGATCTCTTCAAATGTGCTCCCATCTGCAGTGAGCTCTACCAGTGCTCACACTGCCGTTGAAGCCCAGGTCACTGCCAGTAACAGTTTCATGCAGCAGAGAAAAGAAGTTGTTGGTCCAGGACAGAGGATGTACCTGAGCTTGTCTTCCAATCAGTTTTCAATGCCGGAAGAAATCTACTTAAACACTGTACCCGTTGTCAGCAGTCAGGTCTATGCGACCACTCCACTGTTGCAGGAGTCCGCCAGTTTGGACGATGGTGGCTCTATGCAACAGATGTGGAATGTTCCTGCGAGCACTTCTGCAAATGTTGATTTGTCAGAAGCCGAACCAACCGTCGTGCGGAAACGAAATAGAAATCGAAGTCGAAAACGACGTCGACAAAATGTCAATGCCCAAACGGTCAAGGCCAGTTTGTCAGTGGCCCCTGTTAGTCAACCACTGCCTTTGACGACAGAAGTGGCCAGAACATCCCCTATGATAAGGCAAACTGGAAGGACTCGTGGGCAGACTAGAGGCAGTGATCAGAGTGCAACACCAGTGCTACTGGAGGACCAGTCTGCATATTTTGAGAATGAAATTCCATCATCACCAGCCACTGACTCAAAACGCAGAAAAATCAGTCTGTCTGTATCGCCTCAGCCAAAAGCAACAAAACAATTCAGGAACAGCAAAACCCAATCTACGTCGGGTTCTAGTAGAGGCATGGCACCGGGGAAATTTCCCGTGGTATGTCTGACTAAAATTTCAAGCCAGGTTTCGCCGCAGAGACTACCGTCTACTGAAACCTCCAACAAATCACAGAGTTCGAAAACAAGGTTGCAGGCTACAAAACCAAAACGTGCGCCGAGGGAAAGTTTTACCAACGAACTCTACTATGTTCCTGCAACGAAGAGAAAAACTAACAATTCGTCTTTATTGTCATTGCCAAAGGAGAGTCTGCCTGGAAATGGCAGACAAAGCAGAGCCTTCAACGATTTGAAGATGTCCGACATTTCACCATCAGCTTCTGAAAGTATCCGGAATAAAAGAAATAAAAGCAATTCTCCTGCTAAAAAGCAAGTGGCCTTCTCGAGTCGACTTTTTCCCGACGAAACGTCAAGAAAGTTATCTTTACAGCTGAAATCAACTCCTGATGAAGTCATCGTGACTCAGAAAATTACGAGGAAACCGTCGCCGTGGAGTCGTGCCGAAACAGAAAAACTGTACAAAGCTGTTCAGAAGTATGGCCAGCAGTGGTCTACGATCGCAAGCCTCCTATTTCCCGGCATCCTGCCAGTCTGTCTCGCAAACAGGTGGAGATCTTATCCGATGGGACAACAGATGAAATCGTTGCAGAAAAAGTTTGGTCCATTCTGACTGACGACTTACGCTGTTTCTGTGTACAGTTCTGCTCGAAGAATTTCTGAGTGCTAAGTACTGCATTTTGATAGCTCGTCCAGAATATTATTTAGAATATTCGACGTCTTACCTGACGTCCGGCCTGTCGTAAGTTCGATAAGAAATCTCTTGTTTCAATATGAAGATTTTAGAATGATTTAACTGAAAAGCTTCATTAATTATTGATCAACTTGTTTATCAGCAGTGCTCACTCAAAAAATTGGCAGCCTTTTTTATATTAAGTACTGCACCATCGATCTACTTTCGGTTTTTAGATCAGCATACCTATCCAGCAGTTTAATATGAACTTTTTGGCAGTTTGAGATATAATTTGGTGGAGAAAAAGGCAGGTTTAAAAGAAAGTTCTGACAATTATACGGTAATGTGTTTTGTATTATAGAAACTTGATTCTGTTTGTTCCAATATGAGCACATTGGTGCATTTTTGCTTATGGCAGAAGCGTAGTGAGTTCTGTTTGTTCCATTGTGTAAATATATTGTTAAACTTTACTAGGTCAACACTCGAGTTTATGCTGATTGCAGAGCATTGTATTGTATGTATAAATTTATATAGTGCCTCTCTCAGAATGACTAATATTCAGAGGTGTCTCAGCACAAGAAACTCACCATGTCCCACATGATGTTCAGATACTCATTCATTCATTATAAAAAAAATTCTGTAGCTCCTCTTTATGGGGACTACTCAGAGACGCTCCCAACCCCAGCGCGGCCAAATAAAACTCGAGTTTATCCTGAACAGCCAAGTCCTACGTAACGTTCAGACATGCATAGCATTTACTGCAAGAAATTTCTCCTCAAGGGTCTACTCAGAGATGCTCGCAACCCCAGCCAAATAAAACTCTTAAGATGAGAATGAAATGTTTGAGAAGAAATTCTAGAGAAAGAGCGTAGCAGCAAGGGGAGACGAACGAAATGTTAGTTAAGCACTTTTGTTGATAATTTTGTGGCTGGTCTAGGCACCATTGAGCTGTCTCCCAAGACGCTTACATGTTGACAACATTTTCATCACAGATCTTTTGTTTTGCTTTCAACGAAAAATCTGTATCGTAGATAATGCAAAAAGGAAAATATTTCGCTTAACAGACATTCAGCATAATTTTTTGTCTTCATGATATAATTTCTGGACCTGCCATTTCTCTTTCAAGCGTTGCATTTGAAAGCTATTTTTCTTCGGTTGCACTGTTTGTTACTCTAGTTTTTATTAGGTGCTTTATAAGTTCATTGTGGAATTTTGTTTAATGTTTTTGCTAAAAAACATAAGTTAATTAGATCAGTATTTGACTTCTAAGTTCTAAGTAATCTCTACAGGAACAATTTCCAAAGTGGGTTACACATAATCCTAGGATTCCTTGAGTGATAGACAGTGTGAGAATTGTGGAAAAATAACTGGGGGATTGGACTATGATCCACATGGAATTTTGATGTGAAAAACATACTTTAACATGGGGCTCTAAGAAAGACTGGGGGGTTGAAACCCCCCAACCTCCCCAGCAATTCTCACCCTGGTGATAGACGAGGGTTCCGTGAGGAAATTTTATAAATTAGTGTTGTTTGGGTGATGTGCTGTTACGTTATTAATCCAAACTCCTAGGTGATGACATGGGTTGCATGAGAATTTTTATTTAAAATTGTAAGCAAATTTTATTAATTAGAGCTGCATTACATGTATAATGCAACAGCAATGATGTATAGAAATAGACTAATTGCCGAACATGATATAAAAAATCCTAATCTCTAACGTCAAACTGATCGTAAAATATAATTACGTTATGAGAAAAAAACATGACTTTCACATTAATTAAGGCATCACCTGTTCCCTGTTATTGTATTACAAAGGGCTTGGTCCATACTTAAGCGTTAAGTTTACTTTTCATATGAGTGATTTAGTTTAAATATGAAAGAAAATTCAGTTTTCAATGCTGTGTTATTACTTAAACCTATATTGGTCTGCTTTGCAGGCACCACGCTGACCCCTTACCAGAATGCGGTTTAGGTGGGGGTTGAGAAAAAATCTCTGCTCAAAGGGACTCGGGGCCAAAAAAGACTGGTAGCGCTGCTCTACAGCGTCCAACTCTAGACCAAATTTTGTTGTTTTCTGCACAGTAATAACAGTTTTGTATGATGAAACAGATGCTGTCTAGGATTAATGATCAAACATGAACATTGTCTGGTAGTGGAGTGCAGGTACTACCTGTTAAGTTGTAATGTAATGTAATGTAATTCAGACAATTTGTATAGCATCGTCAGTAGCAAGCTACTTCTAGGATGCTTTACACGCATAATGTCAACTGTCAGAGTAAATGTCATGAGCTCGAGAGCAAGTGTAGCTTCAATTGTTTTTTAAAAGTTGATACAGTTTTGATATTCTGGATGGTTGATGGAAGACTGTTCCAGGCGCGTGGGCCTGCGACGCGAAAGGCGCGATCACCCATTTTTGTTTTCGTCGCAGGAATGAACACGTCAGCGGTCTTGGACGATCGCAGCCGGGACCTCCTTGGATCGTCTGCTAGCGGTTTGATGTTGTCCGCGAGGTAGGCTGGTGCGCAATTGTTGAGGCATTTGTAC
Source organism: Lumbricus terrestris (assembly GCA_949752735.1). Taxonomy (NCBI): domain Eukaryota; kingdom Metazoa; phylum Annelida; class Clitellata; order Crassiclitellata; family Lumbricidae; genus Lumbricus; species Lumbricus terrestris. The sequence goes on along the minus strand of OX457045.1, from coordinate 17,676,008 downwards.
ATTAGGATACAAAGTTTGAAATTGATGCGGTCACCTATGCCAAGCCACTGAAGCTGGTCTCGAATCGCGCTAGAAATGTGGTCGAATTTTTTCAATCGCAGGACCAGACGAGCAGCAGCATTGATGACCGCCTGAAGCCGAATGATACTGCACTGTGGCAAGCCAGCAAAGGCGACATTGCAGTAATCGATTCGGCCCAAAATTAAACTTTGTATCAGGTGGCGTGTCACTTCCTGTGTGAGTGACCGAGACACAGATCTCAGCTGTCTCAGTATTCCAAAGCTGGTTCGCACAACTGCAGTGATATGTGGTGTCATTGACAGGTTACTGTCGAGTAGAAGACCGAGATCGCGGACCTCACTCTTTGGCACGACAGCATCCCCACCAATGACGAATGGGCTGCGGTCTAGTTTTCCCACTCTGCGCGTAGACGAGCACCAGAGAAATTCCGACTTGGATGAATTAAGTTGCAGTCGGTTGCATTTCATCCAGTCAGCGATGTCACTGATGCAGCTCGTTGAGATGGATCGCAGGTTCTGGACTTCAGTTGGACAAGGACGACAGAAGCCATAGATCTGCGAGTCATCAGCGTAGAGATGACCCTGCAGACCATGGTTGGATATTAGAGTTAAGATATCGGCGGTATAGAGGAGGAAGAGAATGGGTCCCAGGACTGAGCCTTGAGGAACGCCACAGGTAATGAAGGTGGATTTTGAAGAGGAGCCGGCATGGCGGACACATTGCTGTTAAGTTAAGGGCGGATACAGAAATTTTCGAACGGGGGTCAAAATGTTCGTCTAAAAATTTTCGTCTTGGTCGCCAGAAAATCTGATGACTTTTTTAGTCATTTGTTGAGTTCCCAAGAAAAAGAAAAGATACCATTTTATCCGCCAAAATAGTTGATGACCTTTTTGCAGGGTGGAGGCCAACTTTCCAAGCCAGAATTGCTGGTCAAAAATAAAGAAATTTCTAAATTGGGGGCCATGGCCATATTCCCCCTGGATCTGCCCCTGCTACCTGTACTGTTTGACCAGTTCGAACGCGACACAAGTTTATAAAAACACCTAAGAAGCTGAAGTGGCGAACAGTTCAAAATTCACCGGTTCACCCTTGGACTGGCAGGATTTTGGTAAATGCTGCATTTTAACTGAACATTTTTATATCATCAAACAAAAACTTCTCTTCTTCAGTGATTTCTAAAAATATTGCAAGAACATACACTCAAATGACACTTCACGTTAAGGTTGAAGTAATAACCCTTTCAAACATAATTCAACAGTTAGATTTCAATCAGCATTCTACTTTCTTCTTTTTATTCTCAGTCATAAACATAATTATAATTATCAGTTGAACACTTTTAAAATGGTGTGCTGCATTGGTTTATCAGTCACTTTAGTAAGCTCTCATCATTAAAACTTTAAGAAAAAAATGTTCACTATTATTATCTGAACGTATATGCTGTCGTCATTTGCAAACTCGATTCTTTATGATTATGTTGATGTTTATTCAATGATTCATAATTACCATATATTTATGTGTGTATTGAAAAATTTGTGCTTTCCACATTTCAGGGTCCTCTCTAATACTCGGAGCACTGAGCATGGTTTATCTAAGCAAGGCCGTAGCCAGGATTTGATTTCGGCGGTGTTTCACCAATTTCCCTTTAAAAAACTGATGACCTTTTTTTAAGTCATCCGGTCGAAATCTTCAAAAAATATCACCAATTTCACTTCCTAAAAACTGATGACCTTTTTTAGTCATCCGTCCGACGGAAATCTTCACAAAATGTAACCAATTAATTAATTCTGTTTTTAAAATTTTTCCATTTCGAGGGGTGTTTTCATGGTTTTATTTCATGATTTTTACATCATGTGCTCGCAAATGCATTCTATTATTTTTCACATTTTCCATTTCGGGGGTGTTCAAACACCCAAAACACCCCCCCCTAGCAACGGCCTTGTGTCTAAGGAATCTAATCTGTGCACCTTAGCTTAAGGATCATGTGATGTACCTTGCACAGAGTTAAAGTAATTATGCTTGTGGAAGACTCTTTGAAAGGGATAACCTGATGCAGCAATAATCTAGAATCTGTGGAATGAGTTTCTTGTTTAATGACTGACTTTGGTGATGAACTTAAGTGCAGTGAACCCAATGGATATGCGGCGTGGGTACCACTTACTCTGTCGAAAGAGAACTTTTGGGTGGCATATCCATGGTTTAAAAACGTTTAATTCAACCGAAGTCTTCTGCCAACAGGAAACCTTGACCAAGAAATCTGAACCAGTTGTCGATCACATGTTTCTGATTCTTTGGTCATTTGCTGACATCAACGTTTGGCTCGTTTGAATTGTTTACTAGTTGTGAACTGTTAATGACGACGACTTTGCATCTTGTCTGGACTGAGCAGCGATTTCGATTGTTCCCTTGGTGCTTGTGGTAAACGATGATGATGTGCACTCGTGGTTCATTTAGATTGTTTTGAACTTTTGAGATGTCACCTGTCCATTTATTTCAATTTCTTACTTGTAATGCTTCTCAGTTGTTTGCATGCGTGCATGCATTTATGTATAGGAGTCTGCAATAATAATTATTGTATCTCACAAAAGTGTTGTGGTTACTGATCAATGTCAAGATGTGGTTCCTTGTATTTTTTAATGCTTTATGGTTGTTGGATCGACTGTGTGTGTGTGCACAGTGGCATAGCCAGGAATTTTTTTATGGGAGGGGTGTTGGGGTTCTTATGGTCTGGCCAGATGCCCTTTCTGACACCAACCCAACAGTATTACAGTAAATAAAAAGGGAATAAAGTAACAAAGGAAATAAAGTAAGAAAAACAATTGTTATTACAAGAAATTGTTTTTTTTTTTCTTATTTAAGTGGATAAATAACCTGTAAAAAAACTTTTTCCTAGGCCAATAGGTTTTTTTTAACCCCCAGACCACCCTTGTCTACGCCACTCTGTGTGTGGCGGTATGCGTGTGGTGTGTGTGCGTGCATGCATGCATGCGTGTGTGTGTGTGTGATAGAGACATGACCTGAATATGTAGAGCTTGTGCCATTCTAGCAACTTTCATAGATATGTGGAATGTGGATGTAATAATTTGTCATTGAATCACTCTCCATGTTACCTAAGCAATTATTGCCTATAGCTTAACAGAGTGATTGTTTTTGAGAAGGTGGGACTTGATTTTTGAATGGCAAATGTGAGAAGCTAGGAGAGAGATTGCAACAGTCATCGTGCAGAGTAAATAGAGCGGTTAAAAAAACCTGAGATAACTTAGAATTACGGGAGAAAGGGTGAGAGTGAGGTGTGATGATGGTTAGAAGCAGCAGAGACTGAATGATTGCATAAGGTGGCAAGTAGAAAGAGCAGTGGGTTTGGAGTGTTGCAGAGTTACAGCATAGAGAAAGAACTTTGATGTGAATGTGTTATGTGTTTTAAGAAATGCAAGTTTTGAAGATAGGGGTGATATAATTTTTTGGTGATGTTTGGGTCTTGTGGTGACTGCATACATGTGCAAGTGAAGTTTGAACAAGTTGGAGATGCACTCAGCTTCAAATACTGTGTACTGATATTGAATATGACCTTGCTTTCCACTTTCAACGGTACATTCACACACCAGTACTGTGACACTGAGTGGGAAAATATGATGACACCATTTATTTTTATTGTTGGTATTCTTATCTTGTAATGATTAGAATGACAGCAGTGAAATTTTTTCTTAACGCTTTAATGATGAGAGCATACTAAAGCGACTGATAACCAATGCAGCACGCCATTTTAAAAGTATTAACTGACTATTGCCTGACTGAGAATAAAAAGAAGAAAGTAGTATGTTGATTGACATTTAACTGTTGAATTCTGTTATTGTTTATTCATTTGCACGTCACACAGGGATTAAAGTGTGGCTGGACGGTCAATGTTGATCATGGACGGCGTCCATGCACTTATTTTAAAATCTGGACGCCGTCCTGCCACTTATTTCGCCAGCACATACTGGAAAGTTAAGGAGCGTCCAGGCACTTCTTATTTTACACTTTAAGTGCTGATGTCGCATCAGTATTTACATAACAATATTATACATGTTTCATAACAAATACAAAGGATTTCATTTAAGCATAACATTAATGCAAGTCAATGAGTCAGCCGAAAAGATCTAAAAGACTTGCTAAACTCGGCTGGCTCATTTGCAAGATTAGTTTATTCACAAAGTAACTAACTGCAAAGCTTCATGAAATGCATGACAGTGAAAAAATGAGTTGCACTTTAAGTGCTGATGTCACATCAGTATTTACATAACAATATTATACATGTGTCATAACAAATACAAATGCATGACAGTGAAAAAATGAATTGCACTACACATTGGTTGGCTTGACTATAAAGTGGTTCAGGAAATATTATTACTTCAACCTTGACATGTCCGTTGATGGTGTGTTCTTGTAATTTTTAGAAAGGCTGAAGAACAGATCAGTTTTTAATGTGCTGATATTAAAAAAAATGTTCAGTTAAAATGCATTATTTGCCAAAAATCTGCCACCAGTTCCAAGGGTGAACTGGTGGAATTTTAACTGTTAGCCACTCCAGTTTCTTGGGTGTTTTTTTCTAAGTGCCAGTCTGGACTGCACTAAATATATTGTGTGAACTAGTACGCCTACCTCAGTCTGTAAGATGGAATTACAGCCCGTGGTACAGCATTAATCTAGGCATATCCAGAAGGAAGTTCCCCCAAGATATTACTACCCCTACTCTGAAAAATTTGACAATATTATGATAATATTTTTAGTTGTTTACATTATTGTTTTGCAACCTGATGCAATAATTATATTATATAATAGACTCGTGGTATTATATACTATTATAATGATTATAAATTTATAATGGTATTATTTACTATTATAATAAATGATACTATCATACTAGGTCTATAATGAGCATAATTTACTGTTAATATTGGTACAAATTATGCTCTTTTTTCAACTAAACGGCTTCTCTCCAGTGTTGTCCTTAAAATTTAAAGCTGCTTTTTTTCAAGTTTCAAAATGTTTTGGTTCTTGAATACTTAGCAAAACGACATGATTAGTTACTAATTTTCCAATTTTTTGTGGTTTGTGTACCATTTTGTAACAATTTCTGCTAATTAATGTGTCCTGGCCAGCAATTCAGGACCGTTATTTAGCAACAGGGATGATCAAAGTTTATAACTATACTCCCACATGATATGCAGTGTTTAATCTAGGCTTCTCCAGGGGGGGGGGAAGGCCCCCACCAGGAATGACATCTCCAGAAAAGTTTGACTACTGCTGTTGTTTATAGACCTACATCTATATTGTACTGCATTAGATGAACGGTTATAAAAAAAACCGTGATATTATCCACTATTACTAATATTATATAATTAGAGTGTTATGAAATAGATGAAACCCTAACAACAGCAAAAGAAAAAAGGTCATCAGAAAAAGAAATATCGGTGAAGAAAATGAAGAAAGATCATAAGAGTACAAATATATATATATAAGCGAAAAAAGGAATTTGAGGAAACAGAATAGGCCTTATCCCTCCCTCTGGTCATCAGATTTTTTGGCGGCGACTTGCGACATTCGCAAACGCTAAATTATTCCTGGTTGTGCAGTTCTAAACATTTCTTTTTAAAAGCCCTGCTCTATACTTATAATCTTTGCTTCTAACTTCGAATGACGTTTAGATCTAAGCGAAGACAACTATAGGCCTATAGAAATGTAGACCAGTCTAAAGAATAAGGTACTACGCCAAAACAGATAGTAAAACTGCTTGAGGGACTTAAAATAAATGGGTTACCCATGCAACTAATCCTACATGTACATGATGCCTTGGTAAATTGTAAGAGCTACAGAGAATGTTATTCATTAATTGGCCCACCACATTTCTCAAGCAGGCAGTTGGAAGACCGTCGTTCGGTGCCATGCACCGTGCTGAGCACTGCTGACATCAAACTCTCCTCCAACACTTTAATCCCTCGCATTTTTGCATAAAATCCAAAAGATTCTTTCAACACCATTCGCATGACATCCTGTTTCATAATGACATTATGAGCTGTATGGAAAAGAAAGGTGGCCTCACTTACCCTTCTATAATTATGTAGACCTAGGCTAGACCTGATGGCAGACTTTTCAACTCATGAGGGCCACTATCTTCGTCAGTGCGTTTTTAATAGTAAATAATTATAGGCTACCTCTTTTTGAATTGTTGAAGCGTGGAGAAAATTAACAAAAACCCATAGATGACCCATGGATCATTTAATAAAATATAGCGTTTACCGTAATTTAGGTAAACAACCTAAAGCAAGACAGCAGCAAGAGAGAAAGTAGGCTAAAACGAGTGAAACAGAGCGAAAGAGAGAAAGAGAAGAGAACTATAGACAGATCTAGAGTAAAACTGAGGCCAAACAATCAAGGGAAACATGGAGAACGTACATGTATAGCTACCTGATACGAAAATAGCCTACAGTGATCGTTTTAACAACTATATAAGGCCTAGGCCTAAACGGTAGTCATCAAATCGACCTTATCTGACCCAATGATTTATAATTAGGCTATGGGTAATAATAATATTGTAGCACCGAAATCAACCATAGAAGCATAAGAGAAAACAGGTAGCCTACAGAAGAAAGGAAGACAGATACAAAGGCAGAATCGTGAGCTTGATCGATATCATGATCTACATCTTGATAATTATAGGCCTATACTTGCCATCTTCACACGACATGGCGATTTTATCAGTAGTCAATAGGTTATATCGGATAGGCTAAATCGTGCATCCATGAAAACTCAAGCCATTGACCCATGCCACTTCCAGGGCAGTCGGTCAACCGGATCAGAATTAAGTCTCGAGCGATTGATGTCCGAAGCAAGTCACGAATAGGACAGAGGCCTAGAGTATACACCGTGTCTCAAAAAAACTGTGCAGAATTGTTTTTGTCAGAACTTCGTCAAATTTCCACCAATCTTAAAAACTTTTGGTAGGTAGATGGCAAAATGGCTTAAATGTTATGCTATATATAAATTTTCCACCTCACCTGATTCATATCACCGCACTACCTTGCTAACACATGTACCAATTTTTCATATAACGGCGTCTCGAAGCTTGGCTGCACTGAAATCCATTGCATCGAGCCGAATGTCAAAGTGAATGGGGCATAGGCCGACTATCGCGACAACTTTCTTGCCCAGAAGATGCCGTCAGACATACGCCGGATATCCCAGGGCGAGTTTATTGTCTTTCAACAGGATGGCGCCCCGGCGCAACAAGCGCGCGACACTTGTCTCTTTCCTGGAGTGAGAAACGCCCGACTTCATCTCTCCAATACTGTGGCCACCGAATATACTAGATAGTAACTAGATCTTAATCCAGTCGACTATAGCATATGGAGTGTGCTGCAGCAGGTTTACTGGTCCAGAATAGCCAACGTCGACGAACTCAAAACGCTCCTGCTTGACGAGTGGGCGCTTTGACCAGTCGATCGTTGATGCTGCTATCGGCCAGTTGCGTCGCCGTCTAAGAACTTGTGTCCGTATATTCGGGGCACATTTCGAGCAGCAATTCTAACAATTTTAAGCAGATCTGTCATAGCTATTAAAACACTCTGCTAAGTAAACCATATTTTACTTTACTGCGTGCTAATTCAGTCGTCAGATAATTTGTTGCAGGTAATAAAATCCACGCGTTATATGAAAAATTGGCACATCTGTGTTTAACAAGGTAGTGCGGTGAAATGAGTCAGGTGAGGTGGAAAATTTATATATAACATGAAATTTCAGCCACTTTGCCGTCTACCTACCAAAAGTTATTAAGATTGGTGAAAATTTGACGAAGTTTAGACAAAAACAATTCTGCACAGTTTTTTTTGAGACACGGTGTATATAGGCCTATAACCTATGACAAGAATCTAAGAGACACAGCGGCGTCCCAGGATTTTTTCTTGTACGCACAACAGGGAAACATTTTCGTCAGAGTCGCCGAAAAAACTGAGATGACTTTTTTAGTCATCAGCCACGAATTCCCCCCCCCCCCCAAAAATGATGACTTTTTCAGTCATCACCCAAGAATTTCCCAAAGAAAATACCTTATGACTTTTTTTCTAGTCGTCGACCACGAATTTTCAAAAAAAATACCTTTTCCATCCGCCGAAAAAACTGATGACCTTTTTTTAGTCGTTAGCCATTTTTTTTTGCCTTTCCGCGCTGTACGCACTTGCGTATGTGCGTACGCCTGCGGGCGCCGCTGAAGAGACAGATGATGGTGGAAGCTAGATTAGCCTATTATAGTATAATAGACGACAATTAAATTTCGCTTTAAAAGCCGTTGTTTTATAATAATTGTAATTATTTTTGTTTACCTGAGACATCATTTGACGAGGATTCGAACAAAACCGGAGTTTGCGCAGCAGAATTTGGAAGAACTTCGATCAAATTTATAAACATTTAAAAAATTTCAAATAGGGCCTACGTCCGTCTTCTCCAAAATCTGGGCGGAAAGTAACAGAAGCATAATGACGCAATCGTTAGGTCTACGTCATTTTTGCTTTTGGCAAAGTTCCAACGACTGTCATTATGACAGCAGCACAATTTGCCTGTAGGTCCCTATATCTGTATTCATTCATTTATTAATCAATTCTGAGCATTTGTATAGCGCCACTTTTAGAGCCCGCTCACAAGCTATGAAGTCCGAGAAGCTGCTTGGAGACAATAATTAATGAGACGAATAATTGGTTACACCGCCTTGAGAATACGTCGTTTGTACGTTTCAATCAGTAGATTTTCTCTTTGTTGCAAATCTTTCAAGGAAAATAATTGGAGGATAGGCCTACAAACTGTGTCTAACAATCTTGGCGTTTGTCCGTCACAGTGCTCATCAGCGGCCCTGTTTGCGACACTCGTCTGCAGCTAACGACCCATGAAATTACCTCAGCCCCGCCCAAGTCCCCACCCCAGTACCCACCGCAGCTCCCGCCTCTGCCCGTCTCGACTTATGCCCGTCAGCAGACTTTGGTGCGGTTATAGAACGAACATGAAACACTTCATCAATAAATTAATTTTTATTACTTTGCATAAATGCAGAAAAACAATTGACAGAGTAAGAGTTAAGAAATTGATTAGATCTATAACGATTACCTAGATTTGAAAAAAAAACAGCGCAAATGTACATGCATTTGCCAACGACCTTCTGGCAAAACATCCTATAGGCCTACTGAGTTAAAGTCACTGTAGGCCTACTTGCAGAACTGAGGTTAATTTCGCTAATTGCAGAACTGAGCTAGACTCACTAATTGCAAAATTAACCTACTAACTCAGACGATGCTGGATTCCCGGAGAAAATCCTAAACCCCTCAACTCTGAGGGGGGGGAGTCAACCGCGCATTGGCTTCAGAATAATTTTTAAACTGGTCTCTCTGACCTCAAATATGCATTCCTTACAACATGATTTATAATATAGCTATTCAGTCATCCTCTTACATACCTCAGATTAGGCCTACTAGACCTACTCTGCGCCCGTCAAAAATTATAATAGTAAGATATATTACCACAGCTCATGCATGTAAACAATTAATTATATTGGAGTCATCACAAGGTAATGAGGTTCTCCGAATGTCAGGAACGCCAGATAACGACGAGTTCTTTGTTATCCAAAGGAATTAACAAAAGCACATCAACTATGTTCATTAAGAAATCAAATAATATAATAGAAAATTACTTTGTACATCACGGTAGACTATAATATTGTTCATCACGAAAATAGTCGATGAAAAATATCTCTGGCACCCACATCTCGCGTAAATATCTAGTCATGGGCGCCCACACATAGTTAAGGGCAAATGAGGGAACTTGTCGACTCCTGCAGAAGTTGACACCTATTTTCAGTGCTTAAAGTGTGGGAAAATAAGAGCCTGGAATCCCCTTACCTTTCCAAAAGAAGTGCCTGGACGCCCATTATTGTGTCAATAAGTGGCAGGACGGCGTTCAGATTTTAAAATGAGTGCATGGACGCCGTCCATGACCGTCCAGCCACACTTTAAGCCCTGCCTATTTTGAATAAATGCAGTCCTTTTGGTTATTGACAAAATAATTTCTTCGTAGCTACTACATTTGATGATAGGTCCTACACAAGGCGAAGCAAAGCAGCTTAGCCTACATTCAGACATCTCTATGGAAAATAGCTATGTGCTTTATATCCTGCTTTACATTTTTAAGCTCGCTGAAAATTAATGTAACCGTGACCTTTGGTATGCTACTTTGCCCCGCCCCGCCCCCCTGCAGAAATACCGTGGGCGCCCATGCATCTAGCGCAGAGGTTGAGTCCAACATGACATCAAACCGTCTGCATTCCAAACGATCAACAATATCTAAGCACGGAATAGCACTAGTACAGAGTATACAGTTGAGAAATGAACTAAGCCAAGCACGCCCTATGTTCATCAGCAAAGCGCAATTGCATGTATAATGTATAATGGCCCATGGGCAGCAAACAAAACTTTAATCAGCTTTAATAGTGCGGCCAATAAAACAAAGCAGGAGTTAATAATAAATCAGGATATTTCTTCACTCATATCGCTCTGGCGCCAAACGGCAAATAACGACAACAGGATTCTGGCAAAGCAAACCAATAGGCTGCATAATAATATATGTATATATATAATATATATATAATATATCTAATATGTGTACCTACGTTGATTAGATTGCAATATATATCCATATATATATATATATATATATATATATATATATATATATATATATATATATATATATATATATATATATATATATATATATATATATATATATATATATATATATATATATGTAGCCTATGTCCCCCGTTCTATTCCTCTTGCTTGGTTGTCCTTCAGGCTCAGTGCAGAATGCAGACGCCTGTGTCTCTATAATACTGGGTATATCTGTGTGTCTGTCTGTCTCCCTGTTTGCGGTTCGTGTGTGTGGCCGTAGGCCCAACATGCGTACGTATATGTAATTATGTATGTATGTATATTATGTATGTAAGCATGTATGTTTGTATGTGTGTAAGTCTATGTATGCATATATGTATGTAAGTAGGTATGTATGCATGCATGGAAGCAAGTATGTATGTGTGGATTTATGCATGAAAGTATGCATGCTATTATCAAAACACTCAGTTCAGCTCCTTCAAGATAACCCCTCCCACTCATAACAGCGCCGAGTAGATATCATTGTATGTGGATGTCTATGTCTGCATTCCTATCTACCGGTGTCACTGCGTTTCTATGCATTATGTGTCTATTATGCATAGCTGTTTATGTCTATGTATATTCGTGTCAATGTAATGTAGCACTCAGTTTCTGCATGCCTTGGTCTGCGTATCCATGGCTCACAATAAAGTAATAACAAATAATTATATATCACCGTATTATACACAATCGTTCTCGTTGCTCCTTAGAAACGCGATTACTAAAAATGTGTAAAGTAACCGGGCATATTTACGTTGATCATTTACGTTGCTCATTTTGCAGAAAAACAGATTCGTTTGAGGTTATCAATCAGCCGAATTGTCTCTCAAGGGTGTCGAATCTACGACGGGCGACGACTAGCACAGAACTCATCTTCATCTAAAATATTAGCCCTCCTCCTTCAGAGTCCTCCTCCTCCTCGGACATCATAGGAGCAGCGGGGGAAGAGGTCATGGATTGAATCCCCGACACGGGCTAAGCGATAGAGTCACGGTTGGTTGCTTGACACACCCTGGCCGTCCAGTGTAGGTGCCGTGGGTGTAGGACGAGATGGGGGCCTCTAGGACCAGCTTCCCCTCCCCGGTCATGCTGGCCGTCACCAGGTTCGGATCGACGCTGTCCGGAAGGTCGAACTCGCGGCTGAACTCCTTGCAGCTCGTCCTCCCGGGGGTCCGCTCCTCATGGCGGGCCTGGACGACGAGCTTCCGGTCGACGGTCTTGATCGTCAGGTCCTGCGGCTCGAACTCCGGACCGACGTCCAGAGCGATCCGGAACGTCCTCGACCCGTCCCGCTCCGTCACCGACGGACCGCAGTCGAAGACGGTCTGTGCCTCGGATGATGGAAGAAAGCATCTCCCGGATGCGGATGCTGAGGAGGGTGATGACGCGGACGGATGGTGGGATACGGATGCGGAGACTGATGGGGAGGTGACGTTGAAGGAACGGGAGGCTGAGTCTCGGATGCGGTCGTAGGCTGGAGCAGAGACCTCGGCTTCGATCTGGAGGATTCCGTCCTTGCTGAGAGTGCTGCGTAGCTTCAGTGGGTCGACGTTCTGAGGAATGTCCACCTGACGACTGAACTCGCGACTAACCGTCTTGTCACTCCCTACAAACCAACAAACACAAACAGTCACTACTACGCCACTGGTTGCACTCTGCCAGCGCCAGTCCCAAGCCTGGATAAAGGAGGAGGGCGTCGCTAATGGTCTTTGTTACCACACAGTGACGTTAAACTGCAAATACCACCACCACCACAAGCAGTCACGAGAACGCACACGAGTAGGCCTACTACATTCTCTGCTGCTTTAATAAAACATTCGATGAAACCTTGTCAACTATACTCAAATCATTCTCAGCATCTTCAATCATACATTCAGTCAATCATTCTGAGAGTTTTCAATCAAATATTCAATCAGCCATTCTCAGCTGCTTCAATAATAACTAATTGAACCAATCAACATCCAGTCATTCATTTCATAACTCCTGTCTCTCTTCCACTAACTTTTAACAAACTTCCAGTCGTCAGAATTAACTTTGAGCACGCATATTGATAATCGAACATCGAACAAGATTCAATCGGGAACAGAGGTCATCGCGTACCCAGCGCAGTCAATAGACAATGAGAATCGTATACAGAGACAATGAGAATAGTAGGCTACACAGAGACAATGAGAATAGTGAACAGATAGAAAGACCTTTCTCTTCGTGTCTCGCGTTGACGATGAGTCTCTGGTCCTGCGTCTTCACGTTTATCTCATCCGGTTGGAACTGGCTGACGTCGAAGCTCACCCGGAAGACCTTCGTGCCGTCCTTGACGTCGTAGAACATGTTCTTCAGGTCCATCTTCTCCAGGAGGTTCTCGCTGCTTCCGCGTCGGTTCTCATCCGGTTTGAGCCGGAAGAAGTCTCTCCTCATCCGGGTCACCTCGTCCTCCCACTCCCTCCTCCGCTTCTCCATTCTCTCGTGCATGTCCTCCCAGATGTTCTTCTGGCGCTCCTCGAAGCTGTGAGCATCCTGACGAATGGGAACGAACACTTCGCTCTTGTAGCGTGGCTGCGGAGGCTGCGGAGGCTGAGGTTGCGGTTGTTGATGAGGATGATGGTTCGCCATCTTTTCAGGCCGTCACCAGATGACGTCACGATAGCTGAAAGGGTCAGAGGCATCTCTTAGACGTTTACAGCTTGTTTGTCGATAGCATGCAAACATAATATCCTACTTCGTTGTAGACTAAAACATCGTACGGCTATGGTGACAATTTCCAGGTGGTTATGGTGTATGGTTTCCAAGAGGTCATGGTTATGGTTTATGGTTTAAAAGAGGTTATGGTTATGATTCATGGTTTCCAAGAAGTTATGGTTATGGTTTATGGTTTTCAAGAGGTTATGGTTATGGTTAATGGTTTCCAAGAGGTTACGGTTAATGGTTTCCGGGAAGTCATGGTTATGGTTTATGGTATCCAAGAGGTTATGGTTATGATTCATGGTTCCAAGAGGTTATGGTTAATGATTTCCTGGAGGTCATGGTTACAGGTCGATAGCTTGTAGTAGATTCTGTCATATATACTGTTACAATTCTGTAGTAAATATATACGTCGGTTTTTCAATTACATTGTATTCCTATATATAGACCTACGCTGTATAGGCCCACAAGTGAGCCAATGAGATACACCTTAAGCACGGCTTAGAGAATTCTCCATCTTACAAGACAATTTTCAGATGCAAAAGCCGCTCGGTCTATATAGGCAATACGCAAAACTGTGTATGCACCTGCAAAACATGCTGTATTTAAACCACAGGTTCACCTGTACTAAAGTTAAAGTTGCCCTAGATAAGACGGTATAGTCAAAGCATTGGCTTTCCTGTCTAATTACAGCTCTCTTGTCAATGTGACTGTGTCTAATTAACTACGTGTGATACGTCGTGCTTGGAATCGGCGCCTACATGTTTACTTGCATCAATGTCATCATCTCGTCCCTGCTACACGAATCGCATCTCAGCGCTGCTGGTGATATCGATCCGCAACGAAGGATGTTTTCCAATTGCAGATGCGACAGAATATGCAATATTATACTGTAATATAATACTAAGTCAGTTACCCGGGGCGCATACCCAGACAAACATTCGGGGGTGTTTCTATTTAGGGATCTCCGGTGCAGATGGCCGAATAACCGCAACGGAATTGCACAGAATTAGTTAACAAATTTGGGGAATTATTCATTTGGGGGCAGAAACCGGAAGACTCTAAATGGCGCCCATGTTTGTAGACTATGGTGCTTCACAATTAAGGTTATTCTTTCTATTATGTGTATTGTGTAGTCCTGGTCAGAAGTTTCCAGTATTAATTCCATTTTCAGTCAGTCAGTCAGTCAGTCAGTCAGTCAGCCAGCACTTTCTCATTCTGCTCGCTCTAGAATTCTGTCTGGCGGTCTGGTCTCTCATCTTCCTTCTTTCTTCCCAAAACCTGTTTATTCTCGCGGGGCATTGCGCACTGGGCGCGATTTTTAACGGTTCGTCCTACTAGTGGCGCTTTATAAAATGTAATGCTTAAATACAATAAATAGGCCTACAATACAATAAATACTATACTATACAATACAATACAAACAGCACAGTCAATCGTTGGCATACACCTACATTAAAGTATGTGTCCGTCTGTCCGGCTGTCAGCCTATCTGTTGTCTCAGACGAGTGTATATCCATGCGTGTAATAGGATAAAAAATATTTGTGATTCATTAATATTCATATCTGATTACTGAGTTCATCTATTTTCTGATCGAACATGTAGCGTTAAATGAAAACCCGTCGGATAATAATTTATTGTACAGGGCTGCGTAGAAAGCCAAATAAAGGCGACTGCCACTGTTCCTGCAATAAAGACGGTTAGTTGGCTGCCGAGCTTCATCTATAATTATATAATAATTTATTATATTTAAATGTATATGCATATATATGTACATAAATATATCTATAGAGAGAGAATATAGTTAAAATATATATACATTATGCAATATATATACAATATATAATATATATTAATCTCATATATAATATATATTAATCTCATCTATGAATATATAATATATGCAATACTATATATATAATCGTATAGGTATAGCTCCTATGCATATTAATTTTAGATTCTATATAAATATAGGTTATATTATATATATATATTATATATAGGTTATTTGATATGATCTTCTGATTGGCTGTCGGGTCAGTGGTTGTTTCCATCGATTCTATCCATCGCTTCATTCGTTTTTTGCGTCCGTTGATGTGAAGAGGAGGAGGAGGAGGAGGAGGAGGAGGAGGAGGAGCAGGAGGAGGAGGAGGGGAGGAGGAGGAGGAGGAGGGGGAGGAGGAGGAAGAGGAGGAGGAGGAGGAAGAGGAGGAGGAGGAGGATGGGGAGGGGAAGAAGGAGGAGGGGCCGTCCATAAATCCCGTGAACACAGCGTGACCTCTCGGGAATTGATCGACCCCCTCACGGGTGGATAATAAGCAGATGAGGATGAGAAAATTGCGGGGGTAAGAAGTGGAGGGAACGAAGAGGATGGGAATAGGAAGAGAGGAGGGAGAGAGGGTGGTGAAGATTATAGCTGAGAGAAAGGACGAGAGGAGAGGAGGAAAGAAGATGCGGAAAAGAGGAGAACGAGAGGATGAGAAAGGAGGTGGAAATTGAGCGATGAAGGAGTATCGGAAGAGTTTCATCGGGATGGGAAGATTTTCCTTAATGGTTTGAATTGGAGATGGGGGGATAGAGAGAGAGAGAGAGAGACAGACAGACAGACAGACAGACAGACAGAGAGACAGAGACAGAGAGAGAGAGACAGAGAGAGAGAGACAGAGAGAGAGAGAGACAGAGAGAGAAAGAGAGAGACAGACATGTAGACAGACACACAGGCGGAAAAACAGACAGACAGAGACTGACATAGTCAGGCAGAGACAGAGACAAAGACAGTCAGAGACAGACAGACAGACAGACAGACAGACAGAGGAAGACATAATTCATGAAAGGAAGAGATGAGTCGATAGGGAACGAACCTTGCAGCATAACGATGAAAGATGAAAAATGAAAAATATGAGCAATGAAAAGAAGGAAGAGAGAGAGTAGATGGAAATAAGTCAATCAATCAATTTCATCTATGGCTATTCAAGGTCAGATGGCAGCGAGAGAGAAAAACAGAGAGAGAGCGAGAGAGAGAGAGAGAGAGAGAGAGAGAGAGAGAGAGAGAGAGAGAGAGAGAGAGAGAGAGAGAGAGAGAGAGAGAGAGAGAGAGAGAGAGAGAGAGAGAGAGAGAGAGAGAGAGAGCACAGAAGAGGGCCATCAGAAATTCGTACACTCACGTACACACTCACACACGCTGACGTACACACACACACACGCTGACGTACACCCTCACACACGCTGACGTACACACACACACACACACACACACACACACACACACACACACTCAGACACACACGCATACACATGCACGCAGACACACACACACTACAGCATTGAATGCAATTCAATGAGGAGATGAAGAAGTATGGATGGACGGAAAGACTGGATGAAGCGAAAACGAGAATCTGCAAAATAAAAGAACACAGTGAAGATGATGAAGGATGATGGACGATAGATAGATTGATGGATCGGTCATTATATTCATTCGTCTATTCATTCATTCGTCCATTCAGAGAACTTATACAGCATTCGGGCTGCACCCCCCTCCCCACCCAAAAAAACCCGAATCAGAGGCGCTCCTATAGCCCTACTCCGGCGCTAACGAACCGTTGTCAGATGCTTGAAAGAGATTCAAGATCATGCATATGCATGCAGGAAACCTAGCTAAACGAACAAGGCGCTCTAAATATCAGCGCTCGTGAATAAGCTGGTGCCCCGCGCTTGTTTTTCAAGTGGCGCTTTAGAAATTTCGAGTTTACGATTACGATTACGAATGAAGGTTATTTCACGTGTTGGGTGGTATTTGCGGTTTAACGTCACTGTGTGGTAACACAGACCATTAGCGACGCCTTCTTCCTTTATCCAGGCTTGGGACTGGCACTGGCAGAGTGCAACCAGTGGCGAAGTTTCACGTGTTGGGCAACCACCGAAAAGGTGTGACGTTGCATCTTTGAAGTGGCTGCAGACGGAGCCACAAGTTCGGCTCGATGTGCGGAACGAAGTTTTCAGCGGCCAGCCAGATCTGGTGTGGAGTAACAAAGCTCTGGCAAGACTGTATATACGCAGAGGCATTCCCTAACTGGCACCGCCAAACCCAAACCGAAATCATGTATTGAATTAACTGAATCGAAGCTTCGAAGAATCGATCAATAAATTGGGCGATTGATTAGGCCTGCTACGGGTGAACGTATACCAAAAAAAGAGAGAAAGCTACAGGCAGATACAGACACTGCAAGGACAGGGACAGGGACAGGGACAGAGACAGGGACAGGGACAAGGACCGTGGGTGCCCGAAGAAATTTTTGCAGAGGGGGCAAAATTTTTACGATGGT
Source organism: Lumbricus terrestris (assembly GCA_949752735.1). Taxonomy (NCBI): domain Eukaryota; kingdom Metazoa; phylum Annelida; class Clitellata; order Crassiclitellata; family Lumbricidae; genus Lumbricus; species Lumbricus terrestris. The sequence goes on along the minus strand of OX457045.1, from coordinate 17,658,261 downwards.
CACGGCTACATTTTTTAGTAGCAAAACCTTGAAAAATGCTAAGCTGGAAATTAAGAACACGGGTATTTTTCAGAGAGGTTTCTTAATGCAAATTTCTCAATTTCATCTTGCGTATCATTTTTATTACGAATAGTTTCCTTAAAAAGAGCGAGACAGAGGCATGCAGGCAGACTAAAGATTAGCGACACTGTTTCATATCACAGATGATTAGTGTCGCCCTCCTCCTTTATCCAGACATGGGACTGGCACTGTTCGACAGATCAACAGCAAATGACATTTCACATAATGATCACGTTTTATGTTCAGCACATCTTCGTATTGATTTGTATCAATATAGTTCAGTGATTCCCAACCTGTGTGCCGCGGCACACTAGTGTGCCGCGAGCCTTTTGCAGGTGTGCCGCGGGAAAAAATTAAATATGTTATTAATTAATAATGATTCCAAAGAAAACATCCTAAAACATCATCACTGCAATACCAAAACTTAAGTCAGCTGGTCTTAATCTCTCACACTGTAGCAGGTTAAGATTTTCAAATGAAGTCTTGATTGTTTTCCCCATGGTCAATGAATCTCAGTCAAAGAAGAAAATTGCGCTTGAACCATAGCCTACTAAATTCATTGATAGACATACAACCAGCAGTACCGGTACAGCATTACTTCCCTTCGCTTGCAATTTTTACTGTTTGATCAACCAGTCCATTTGTAATCGGCGAAACAACAAATCTTACAACCGAGGATGAAGAACAGCTCATTGATTTACGAAATGACAAATTTTATCAGTCAACATTTTCCTAAAAGAGTTTGGATGAAGTTTGGCTTTCCATCCAGAAATCATATCCTTCTGTCAGTTCAAGAGCAGCCAAATTCTTTCGCCATTTGCATCTTCTTGGTTTTGTGAATTTAGATTTTCAGCTTTAACTGAAATCAAGTGTAAAAAGGAGATACTTTTTAGAATCGACGATGAAATGCGAGTATGATTGTCATCTCTGGACCCTCGTTTCAATTTGATCTGC